>CABFWB010007729.1:0-22655 GCA_902151455.1 Timema bartmani
AGTTAGTTTATTGATGGATTTGCTAAAGAATAGTTCAAACCTATGTTCAGCTATCTGTTTTGAATGTATATCAACCATCCCAACTTATTCCAACATAGTTCAACACATATAAATAATTTTTAAAATCTCTTCTTCTCTTGTAGTAAGAAGAATTTCCAAGCAACACAAATACTTTTTAGTAATCTTTTCTTTATAAATAAAAGGTGTGTAAGCCAGAAGTGAAGCAAGTCCACTTAAATCATTTGATTCGTCAACTTGAATTGCAAACATGGCGCTATTTTGTCCAACCTTACCTCTCATTAAATTTTCGATGTTTTCAGATAAATCCAGAAATAGTTGCTCAACTGTACTATCAAAGGAATATTCTTAAATTTAGATTCATATTCGGGGCCAAACATAGTTTTTACGATAGTACAGCATGTTAGAGTAATGGTTTTCTCGCCACTTGATAATGGTAGTGAATTTTTTGCAATTATCTCAGGTACTAAGTAACTTGCTTCCTGAGCTTTGTCACAAGTTTTGAATTGCCTAGTTAATATAGCACTCTCTTTTGATTTATTTTTTTGACATTTATTTGAAATAATTTGCAGTTTTTTTGTTAAGTAGATGTGTTTAGTAGAAGATTGATGCAGAAATTTGTTTGGCACTTTACTAGTATTAGACAGGTTTTCTCCGCAAACTAAAAACTTAGGCATGGAATTGTTCCTGTCCCCAGACAACGTGAAGCCCATTTTTCAATAAGCATCACTATATAAACGTACTTTACCGTTTCTGAATTCGGTGCCGCCAACGTTCGATGAGGATGAATACCCTGTCTTGTTGAAGCATCGACATTCGTTTCGTTATTAGTAGTTTGAACAACTTATTTTGAATCATTTTCGAAATCAGCGATAGTTCTTTTTCTCACAGTAAACTTATCCATGACCAACACGATACAAAAGATAGAATCACGTTCCATAATATTAAACTGCTACAGATAACCACTTTTATAAGTCGTGAAAATGTAATAAATAATACCCCACAATTACACAAACTAGTAAACATAATTATGAACTCAGAAACACGTACACTGCCATTCTGTACTGTGCCACTGCACATACATCACTGGGGCCATGTTCATGAAATAGTCGGTGGGAAAAGCACCAGCTGATCTACTTATTGACAGTTAGAAATGGGAAATAATCATTTCGTTCTGGATATAGGTGTAGGGTTTTGATATATGTCAACGTTGTAATCATGACACCTTGAAACTAAAAAAAAGTTGTTTTTGCAATGCCATCTGTCTACACCTTTGGCTAGAGCCGAAACTATTTTAGCAATTGGGCTCAAACTTTGTATCTGGGGTTTTCATAAGGTCTCCCTGAGGTTTTTTTTTAAAATTAGACAGCCAACCCTAAAACCAAGGATAGTTTACTGAAGGGCATAAAGAGAAAAATCTATTTTCTCAAAATTTTCCCTAACGATTTTAGTTAAATTATATATATATATATTATATTAAATTATATATTATATATATACATATACTGTTTATCATTATAAACCAAATGGAAATTCTCATTTTCTTATGAAAATGACTTTGAGGGTACTTAACATCGGGGAAATTTTCCAATTTTCATCATTTCTCCGCAACTATTTGGGATACGAAATAACTTATCATTGTAAAGTTGTAGAACTATTAAAGATAAAAAATATTTTATTTGAATAATATTTCTATAATACCAATAATTTCTTAGCTATAAGCAAATATATGTACCTTTTAATTCAGGTCATAAAAATGAATTTGATTCCTTTGCTCTTTGGTGAACAAAGATATTTCTCTTTTCTCAATTTTTCTGTAACAGTGCTCCTAGTTCCTAATGCCATAGAGTAAGTAGGTGACTGTATATTATTTCATTTATGATCTTTGGTGTAGTGTTTCTACAACAATGTATAGATCTATTATTTAGTTTCACAAATCTTACAAGTTTTTAGTAAATGCATATTTTAAGATAAAAGCGAGAGAAAGTCTTTGCTGTGCGCCGTACTATTTATTTTCCTTGTGATAGTCATTTGGAGCTTTGTATCAGTTGTGTGGTTCAACAAAGTTTTTTGTTGGTACATCAAAACGGGTCTTGATTTTTTACTTATTTTTTTATCTAAATATTACAATTTACTTCATGAATGTACTATACTTATATGAGCTTCACTCGTCTTACTGGCTTACCATTAAATAACAAATTAAATAACAACACCACAGTGCTGAAAATATAATATACGACAGCTATTATCACATAATTAGTTTTGCTAACATTTAACTTTAAAGATCATATTCATTTTGCTTGTTAATTGTATTGAACATGGTTAAGCTCAACGCTAAAAATCAACGCTCATCAAAGCCAAGAAAATGAAACAAACTGACAAAATCGTGCAGAAATCGGTATAAACTTAAAAAGATGAGGGGTGTGATTATTTACGAAGCCTCCGTGAAAGTAATAGGCCTAAACTCACAAGCAATCGTTTATTTGTAATGCATGTAAGTAGTGTTTATTATTATTATTAATATTATTATTCTTTATTAAGACGGATGCCTTGGTCCGTGGGAAAGTATCGATCGTTGCCAGGCTTTGAGGTGATGGATCACCATGAGAGTTGAGCGCGGCCGGTTTCTAAGGCGTAGTAAGTAGTCTCTACTCGATTATTAAGAAAATTATTAAACATATTTGAATCAGATTTTGACACCTGTAAAGATCAATTCACTTACATGGTTTATAGTTTATTTAGTATTTACCTAGCTATTTACGTGGCTTATAGTTTATTAATATTTACTCAGCTATTAAAATTTAAGTTTTAAAAAATAATTTAAGAAACACTGCATGAAACAAATCTGGGAAGACTTGGGCTAAAACTGTTTTCATTAAATTTTTTGTACGATAAACACAAATCTCTATCATTAAGTATAATTTAATGCCAATTAAAAGTTAAATATTTTTAAGACGCTTGTTTAAATTATATTTATATAATCGTATTTTCTTGGTTTAATTTTTTTTGTTTTTAATTTGATGACAAAACATACATAATGTTCTAAACTAAAATAAAGCGAAACAATTTTATTTTAATTCAAAAAAGTGCTATGGTGCTGTTGTATAGTGCGACATATCGGTGTAAGGTTGAACCAAATGAGCCTCTCGTGAAAGGCAGTGATGCCAAGCGTTGCACTGTGATTCACAGATGTTCGTGGGGAAAATATCAACATTACTACATTCATTTATAAAATCAGTTGTGTGAATACGAAGTGTTTTGTAATGGAAGCCGTTTCTGTAAAATCAAATCGAAAAGGAAATAAAAAACGACTTTATCTCTCAGCCAGGCGAAAGAAAAATTAATGTTCTGCACTTATGAATTGGATAAAAAAAATAGGGGCTATGAATAATTATTGTTTCTGCATGGGAAAAAAACTATTTTAATAGGCTACTGTATTTTAGAATTCAATTTATTTCAATTCATGTGCGTAGAATACCTCATTAATAGGCGAGTTTTCACGATTGACTTGGTTACGTCTTGGTATCGAGTGTTTTCGACCAAGGGGTTCTGAGAAAGGTGGAGTGCGAAAACGATTTCGAGATGTTTTTCTTAAACAAAATGGCGGTTGGGTTGGAGTAAATCTAACAGCTGGTAGGAAAATGTATGTCATCCTACTACATGTACTGCAAATCGACGTAAAATGAGCCTTTTAATTTTATTATTAGTTAGATTTGTGCATATTTTGACTAGTCCTAATATTTACACAACATGTCAAGCTAAACATCTTCCGATAAATTACCTTCAAAAATATGAGGTACGTATGTAATATTAAATAAGCCTAGCTCATAATAGTACTACTCGCTTTTATTCATAGATAAAAAGTTTTTAAATACCTACCTACTGTCATGTATTTTTGACTAGTAATTGCTGTCAATTTTTTTAAAATTTAAAATACATTGACTACGAAGTTATACGCTTTTAAATGTAACATAAGAACTGATGCTGTTTTTAAATTGGCGCACAAATTCTCAGCTCTTTTGTCGTAACCATAACGTTTAGTCTGGTCAAGGAAAGCGTTACCAAACCAAGATCTGGTATCGTATCAGTCATAAACATTTCGTTAACATCGATACCAGGTCAACCGCTAAAACTCGCTTTCCTCTGACGGCCTCCCCTCCCTCAGTTGACCTTGGGCATGCGCACTAGTACTATGTTTGTAATCTTTCGAAGGGTTCATGTTGTCTATCGTCAATAGTGAGTGATAAAGCTGGAAATTGGTAGTTTTTACAGCCATGTCGTTTAATAGTGTGAATAAGATTTTTAGTAAAAAAGTAAATGAGATGAATAACGCAAGCATTAATAGGACCTTGTTTTTTGATAATGAGCGTTACGACAACATTTTAAGGGACGTGAAGGAAGTTCAGATATTGCGAAAGAATAACCAACCACTGACTTCGAAACATTACCTGCGTCTTAAAAGATACGATGTCATGAAGATCGGTGATACGGAGAAACTTAATGAATGTTGTTCAGGAGAAAGTGACGATTCAAACATTCGTTATTACTGCAGGGCGGATGAACTGTTTGATGTTTTGGAAACAGCACTGTATAGGGCTATATAAATGTCAACAGGATATAAAAGAGGTAGATGAAAATCAAATCAATGAGAGTTTAGAAGAAAGAATAGACAAAGTTTACTGTGTGATTCGTGAGAAGGAGTTTTCAGGCATTCACAAATATTCACTGTTTGTGACCAGTTTTTCATGCTATTTATGGAGGATACAATGAAGACAGTGAAGGTTTTGGACATAAAGTCACTTGCAACCTCTTTGTAAGGAAGAATCATATTAATATTGAGCGAAAAGGCGCAAAATCTGGTCAGGAACAACAAGGTCAAAAAATTGTATCTCTCCAACTGAAGATTTCCGACACTTGCTACTGCGACAAACGTGGCCAGGGTGCCTGACTTTGATCGAGGACGTCTAGCGCCCGTAAATGTCCTGGCAGCTGTCACTGATGTAAACTCAGCTGGGCTTTATCAGTTGGGCACAAAGGAAGGCCTACTTGAGTGGTTCTATGATTGCAATGAGTTCACAACTGCTGACAACTTCATCGATGCACATGATATGTCCTCAAGTTCACTCTCTCTTCGATTTGCCTCAATGGTAACATCTGGAAGTAAGCAGGAGTTTGTAAGTTGCAATTGTAAGAGATATTACATCGATAAAAATTGCAAATGTCCTGAAAAAATAAATGACCTTTGCTGTTGTTCTTAATTAAGTATATGTCACATATATTTTTGATAAATAAATTAGTAAGCTTATAAAGAGTGGATTTTATTCCACCTTTTCCGAAAATTGGCTAAGATTTGTCTGATACATCGTCGTGGCCGTATAAGGGAACGACCACGACGCGTTATGGTATTTTCATAATGCCAGAACGCTTTGTGGCCATTTTCTTTAACAGCCATAACACGAAATTTGCTTTGTGGTCTTGTTTAGAATGCCAGAATGCATTGTGGCTTTTTAAAAGCGACCAGAACGCGAAATTTCGCGTTGTGGCTGTTTCTCTATTACCACAACGCGCTCTCGTCGTTTATTTCGCTCATTGAGCGTTTTCGGTGTCTGAGCTTAACATATTTTATAAACAGCTCAGTAGAATCAAGAGTTCTGAATTGACCTCTAAACTTTTCTTCCTCCTGTTTAGCTTCCCTTCAACTAACCTACCCCTTCCCCCACCCCTAACAACTTTTATTTCCTACACAAAGTCACATCTTGAATATAGCAATACGATGTATTCAGTTCAAGTCAAGTGTGAGAGAGATAGTGTGTCTACTTCTTCCTCCTTCACTCTTTAACCGGGCCGCTCCGATTCGAACCAAAACGAAAGTGCTGCAGTCTCTCGAAAAAAGTTTCTCGTTACTAACCTGTGCAAAGCTTTAAGTTCATTCAAGCTCCAAACTTTATTGCATCATGGGCGACGGAACGGGTGGGTGGCCATAGGGGCCATTACCCTCCTTGATAGAAGCAAGGTTTTGCCCGCCCCCCTCCCCCTTCTGACATATGCAATAAAGATCCCAGTATGGACTATATAAATTCTGAAAAATCGAAAACATATTTTTTATTTCAATTGTTTTTATACCAAAGCTAAGATAATTTGAATGAAGCCATAGCGGAATCATTATTATTTAAATTACGCGCCGACTCCTAGTTGGCGCGTGTGCCGTGCAAAACGCTACAACGAAACTTGATCGCGCCAAAATCATAGTGATTGAGTATGCGCCAAGCAGTGGGTTACAGACCTCTCCGAGTGTGGTGTCATTTTATTAGGTGTGATTGTGTGTTGGTTAACTTGGTTTTTAACATAAAGCGAATGGCAAACTACGAAGTAAATGTGTGAGAAGAGCTTCTGCTTGAGGTATTATAATTATTACCATATTATGCTTTATTGAATTTACATTGACCCGTAAAGTTTATCAGATTATATTCACGCGTATGTTTGATCGTGTATGTCCACCTATCCTATTCTGTCACTTGCTAGACGGGTTAATGTTCTTGAGACTGATTCAATTTAACCTGATGTTCGCTAAGCCTTGTTTATATTGTAACACGACATGTTGGCTAACACGATCCCAACAACTTATGTTACAATATAAACGTATTCCCAACTTGTTGGGGATGTTGGCCAACATGTTGGTGTTGGGAGAGCCAGTCAGAGCCAACAAGTTGTGTTGGGTAATGGGTTGTGTTGGATCATTTGTTGGAGATAATAAACGACCAACTCAACATGTTGGCTGATTTGGGAGGTTCTGCGCATGCGCTATAGAGTCGAGTCAGTATCTAGCCCTGGCAACGCACATGTTTTGTGGCTAACTGGCTATACACAAGGCTCTCATAAAGCGCAGAGTTGTAGCAAATTTTTCTCCCGGAGTCGCAACAATTTCCCTTTCCATTTTACCACGTAAATGAGGATACATAAGTGTAACTAAGCATCTAAAGTCCACATATGACATGCGTACAAAGTTATCAAATCCACTTTGCAAATGTACGTAATTCATTATCCCCATGTACGCACCTTCAATTGGACGTCTAAACAAAAAACTTTAAACCCCCACCGTTTCTTACGTTTTGGTTTTTTTTGCAAGAGTACACTTCCTGTCAACACAATAAATGAATAACGGCAAGTAATACGATGTTATCCATGGCTAGAAATGTATAGATTGAATTGATTAAAAACTAGCGGAGGACCCAGGATGTTGGTCCAACAAGTTGGCGACAATAAACGCAGCTTACTTTTCCCATGTGTTGTCTCCCAACATGTTGGGTCCAACTTGTTACATAATAAACGAGGCTCAAGACACAGACCAACAAAAACATAACGACCACAGTGGCTTGGTCGATCACTTCAAATTATGTGTTGTACATTCAACTATAGAACTTTCAGACAGGCCTAGTTTTTTTATTAATTGCTACGTTTATTAGCACATGGGCTATTAACGGCTTAATCTAACGGGATAGGGATGAGGACGGTAGTTAGGAAGTGAACCCGCATTTGCGTGTAGGTCGTTGAGTGAAGAATAAAAAATCGCAGTTATAAATAAATTGTGGAAAACTACCCTCAGTTCATCCGGCCGAGATTCGAACCTTGACCTCTCCGTCAACGGTTAGCAAAGGAATGTGAGACAATGAATCTACCTCTAGACCACCGCTGCGGGTGAGTAAATACTTAGGCCGATATGCTAGAACGGTTCTTATAATGCCCTAATAAAGTTATGCGTTTAGGACTAGTAGAGTGTTATTGGCAAAACTTTTTTTTTATATTACAACTCCCCCCCGGCTCTAAAACGTTCCGCCGCCACTGTATTATATTATTTTAATAAGTGTATAAATATAAGCTACAAATATTGATTCATTAATTTCAAATCATTACAGTTCTCGAGTTATAGATAGTATAACTTACTATTTTATCCATTTTGCGTACTCATTTTAAGGTAAAGTAGTTAAAGCAAGGGGGTTAAATTTATTCTATCAGACATGCATATGAAGTTTATGCAATGGAGTATTTACAATATGTTAGATAAAAATCGTTTTTATTTTGTAAACTATTTAATAGTTGTAAAATTACATTATTTTTAATCTTATACAGGTACTTTTCGTTTTATACCCCGATACTTTGATTTTATATAATTTTGTAGTACATAATGTCGTTATTTCAAATTTGTTTTTTCATTAGCCTAACTCTACTCTTTTATTTTACTATGGACATCGAATAGATAAATGCAATTGTAAATGTATGTATATTTCCTTAAACTTATTTCTTTGACTGTACCTACCAATAACACAGACTGGCTGACCAAGGAAGGTTCGGGCTAACTCAACTAATGACTCATCCTTGAGTGTTTTTTTTGTTCTTTTAGCACTGCATCTTACTACCTGAGTGCTGAGTTGTGACATTTATTTTATCTGTTTTTCCTTCCTCTAGTAGCAGTAGTTGGCACCTGGATAATATTTTACTGTGTTAGTTTTGTTCTTCAACTCAAAAGTGTCAAAGGAACTCATCTCTTGGTACATCAAAACGCGTCTTGATTTCAAACCTATTGTTTATCTGAATATTACAATTAACTTCATGAATGTATAAAAATAGATGAGTTTCACTTTCATTACTGGTTGTAAATTAAACATTAAAAAGTATATAACAAACTTAAAAGTGTTGAAAATAAATCTAATGTCACATTAGTACTGCATTTCTTTAGGTATTTTCTAAAAAAATATATTAATTTTGCGTGTTTATTGAACATGGCTAAGTTCAACCCTAAAAAGCAACGTGCATCAAGACCAAGAAAACGAAACAAGAAGGCGAAATCAATCAAGAATCGATATAAACTTAAAACCATGAAAGGTTTGATCTACGATGTTTCCAGGTACGTAATAAACTCATAACAAACGTAGCAGATATATATGTGACGTATATGTAATTTACTAAAGACATTGTAGCTCCCTACCTGTTGGAGTTGGTAAGGAACTATATCATACATTTAAATTCTCCACAGAGAGTTTTGGTTTGAATTACGGCTTTCTTAAATAATTATGGGAATGTCCATATGGATGAGAATACAATTTAATTAATTTAAATTTGTTGAAAAATGACACCTGGACACTAGAATAAAATGTAACCTGGGATCTTAGCACTGAGCTATCCAGGATTCGTCCCACGCTCATGATCTCATATCCATGCGCACTGACGATATAAAAGTGTAGTAAGTTTAGTCAGCTCAGGCTATAACTTATGTAAATATTATAGTATAGGCCTTTATCAAAGGTACAGTCGTAGATCACATGACGTAAGCTCAGACTTCTAGAAAAAAAACTTGAGGGTATGAGCGTTGAAAGTATATACATTCAACGGTATGAGGTAGTAGTGTTTCAAATTCAATACTTCAGCTAGGCTACTAAAGATTATTGTTTTAAATATTAGGATGGCTTGTTTATACATTTACTTTGTAGAAAGAATTAAACAAACATTATGATTATAGAATTTAAAAAATGTAACCTTTTAGAACGTTCTCTCACGGTAAAATAAATTAAGTTAAAACATTTCTTGAGAAAAAAAAACATATTTCTCCACAAGTTTGCTGTGCCAATATTTTGTAAAAACTATATACTATTTTATGAATGAAATTTATATTAGACTATTTATTATTATTGTTGTTTATTCAGAATCATAAAACCGAAATATTACGAGTATTTTGTTGTATTCCGCAACTCGCCATTTCTAAAAGGGTTATAAAACCATAATAACATTCATGTAGGCCTATATGGTTGGCATTTTAGTTCCTAATATTGTTTATAATTTATTACTATAGTTTACACTTTTTTTAAAAAATAACTTGTTTAATTATGTATGTATTATGATATTGGCATTTTAATTTTACATAAAAATGAATTATTAATTTTACAGCTAGCCGCAAGAAATTAAACCAGTAACATTTTTAAAAGATTTAAGTGTGTAATTCTAAAATAAATTCCATTGGTAAATTTTAATTTTGACAGAATTTAATAGTGTGTTTGTTTTTTTCAAGTCATTTTATTTATGATTTTGTTAAACTTTTAATAATGCACCTTATTCTCATTGGTGAATCTACAATAACAATTACTCTTACAAAATTTTAATTGAATAAAAATATATTTATATTTCTTAAATGGGTTTGTTCTTGATTTTTTATTGCTAGTTACTATGTCAAATATTTTACCAAGAAAATCATTAACTTTATATATTATTCATAGCCTACTTGATATTAAATTATTTCTAAAGAAAGGGAAAATTACTAAAACTATTATCCTTTACCCAAATAAATGTTTAAGAAACAAACTATTATAAGAACTAACAATCAAGAGGTCCGCAGGTCACTTATCCATGGCAGATCATTTAGACCTGCGACAGGTTCAGGAGTGACACGTCAAACGGATCCAGTGGATATAAGCTACATTTATAATACTAATATAATATTCTGTTTTAGAACAGTTTGTAGATAAGATTCTTTTAAATGCGTGGATTTAGACTTTGCAAACCTAGTAAAGGCCTTTGAGTTTTTTTCTTTTTGTCCAAATAGAGTGAGTCTCATGACTTGGTATAGGTTTTCAAAATCACTCGTGTAAAGATAATGAGTATGTAACTATTTTAATCTTTATTTTATAAACCTTGTCCCCTATATCATGCGGTTTATGTAGAATTGTGAATTCCTGTGGGATTTCTGAAGCTCTTAATATTTTTTACTTTTTTTTTAGAACATAACATGGGTAAACACTCCTAAAAGTTACAATGTGATGATATAGTGTAATTTTCTATGCTGGTACTTAACATCTTATCACACGGCCGGGATATTCACCTAACTTAGCACCGCGTCTTACTACCCGTTCGGGTTATACATTTATGTATGTTCTTAAATCTAGTACATACACAACACCCAGCCCTTAGTCGTTAATTCATTACTTTTAAATGGTAAACCCACATTTCACAAATGATAAATCTTTCGACCATACCGAGAATCGAATCCGGGACCCTTATTTCAGCAGGAAGATACACTACAGACTGAGCTAAGACATTGGACGCCACCTGACTAATCGGGAAGTGAAAGTGAAGGTAATATTTCTAGAAAATGTCTCAGCATTTGCGTAGAGTTAGAGTGGGATACCTTTTAGAAGAGAACACCTAATTACGTCCTGCTGAGATACTAACCTTGACCTCCCTGTCACTGGCAGACCAAATAATATGAGAATGACGACTTTATCCTCGTTACGGGTGCAGGCAAACTGTTCGACATGGGAGGACAAAGTGGGAGACAGACAAGTGATCGACACGCAGGAACAATGGGGATCAAGTGGCCGACATAAGTAGGACATGACTTGTACCAACTGGTTGAACTCATGCATATGCGGACAAAATGATCGACAGCTAACTTGTTTACCCAAAAAGACCAACTTAGAAAATTGATGCCTTACTAATGATTATTTAATCCACAAAATTAGCGTATCACCAGAACGGGTAGTTAGATTCAGTACTTAAAAAATCTACTAAATTGGTATTTTTTCCCTTATCTTCTCACTCCCCGTTTGAGCTATACGCAGGACAAGGAATGAGAACGGTAGAATTTAAGAAAATATGCGCACGTTTGTGTGTAGGGATAGTGAATAATCTTTTAGGGGGAAAATACCTCTGTATGTATGACCGGGATGCTAACCCCAATCTCCTCAACACTGGCAATCCAGTACAATAGGATAGTGACGCATTGGACCCTGTGACCACAAATGTGGGTATTTATTAGCGTTATTTATTATATTAAAAAATAATATTTCATGTACTTGTTATTTTCCGTTTACGATTTTGTTATCGAACACGTTGTTTGAAATGTATTAAATTGTCCGTCAATTGGTTCATTGAATCCATCTTGACTTTTGTATACCAGTAGGTCCTCTCATGTCGAACAGTTGTATATCTTATCACATGGTCCTAAACGTGCCGATCAATCGACACACTCAAGATTTGAAATATTTTAATTTATTTGAGTTAGTTGGCTGTCGATCACCTTGCCTTCTTATGCATAAGCTTGTCGACCAGTTGGTCCTAGTCTTGTAGGCCAATTGGCCTACATGGCACTCCAACATTTTTACAGCTTGTCGGCCATTTTGTAAGGTGCCCATCATGAGCTCTGTTAAATATTATAATAGTAATAATAATAATAATAACTTTTTTTACTGCAAATATTTAACTCTAAAACCTGCTCCGGTACTAAAATGGTCACTAAGACGTCACTCTCGTCGTAGACTAGACCGTTTAAGACAGGAAGATCGGGGTTCGATCTTTGTCAGGTGTACTGAGGGTAGTTTTATTATAAATGGTTTCCCACTCTCTACGCAAATGCGAGTGCACTTCCTCTAAATTCAGCTCTCTTAATCCCTAACTAATTAGCGTAATTAGTACATGTGATTACACCCCGTACGAATAGTAAGACTCGGTGCTAAAATAATAATAAAAAGACTCTTAAACTTTCACCATTCAAATAATTATTTCATTAAATTGCTTAGTAATACATTTTTTTTCTTATAAATACATATTTTGTAAATATAGACCTAATAATATTCGGTACAATAAATACTTTGCGACACGTGTAATAAGTTCATTATTTTAAATTATTAATATTCTATGAATCTTAGTAGCCAGGATTCAAACTCAAGCCACAACTCCCGGGTGAGCCTTGCATTTACAATTCATCTAAATTACTAAATAACGGTGAAGTTCCTTAGCGGAAATAAAGAGAGGTAGTGGCACTGGCAACACTGTAAGGAACAAAGAGCTGGCGACCCCAGCTTACTTTTCCACTCCGCCCGCCATCACCCCCACCCCACTTTTCAAATTAGAACACCCCCACCCCACCCCCTTCAACCATGTTAAAAAAATTCCCTGTCAAAATGTTATAGCCTATTCATTCTAGGAGAAGCCTGTTGGACGAATCACCTTTTAACATTTCTATAACAAATACATTGATTTTTTTTATAGGATCACAACAGATTTTTTTTTGATCATTATCTTTGTAGTTTAGGAGAGTCAAAAGCGTTTTTTTTTTACCGGATAGTATCGCCACCAAGCCATTAACTTAGCCGGAAGAGAGGAAAAAAAGAAAATAGGTCTATGATAAACATTTATCTCTCTTTTATGCGCATACGCTCCTTTAGTTTACCCTTTGCTGTTATGACCTTGACGCAAAATAAATTTGTGACCGTTAGAAAAGAGACGCTAGACTACGCGTCAAAAGTCTGTTATGATCTACCACTTTCCGAGAGTAAAGGCCTTGCGAGCGCAAACATTTTCTTAGTAGAGTGACACTAAGTTGCGCAGCCATTTTACTTGTCCTTTGATTGCGTTACGAGGCTATGGTATATACTTATACTGAATTAATAATTAGTTTTTTATTTTATTTGTTTTGATTGTTCATTGCCATTATATACAGGGTTTCTACCATGAGATTCCAACATTTTAAGTGCATACAGTTTAATACAGTGAAGTCTTATGGTGGATACCTTGTACTTATATAATAAACATTATTAGTGTTATAACTGTTATTTTAGATTAGTTGCTGTTGTGATTTGTTGAAAGCTTTAATTACTTAAACTAGGATCAGCTCAGCAAAACGGACAAGAGATTTATAAATTTACATTTGTTGATTTTAAACCAAAGAGTTGAAAGGCGGATATTTTGACTTTTGCATAGGCGAATACTTAATGCAAGCAGTGCGTTTGAAATATTAACCTGTAATAGGCCTATAGAAACATATTTTCTATGTAAATGCATTATCATTCTACATGAACTCACTGATAATTGGGACATACCAATATTATTAAGATTGTTTTATGTTTTCTAATAGGTGGAGGTTAGGCTTCAACAAATAGGGGATGTTAATAATCTGTTGACCCACTTCATGTAACACTGACCAAGGCGTCAGTCTCTTTGGTCTGCTTTTTCCGTAGTGGGGAGGTTGGGATTTGAATCCCAGTTGGGTGTGATGGGAGTGTTTTTTTCCTAAATGTCTTCCCACACGCCCTTCACACAAATTAAGATACATTTATTAGGCCTAAGCCACAGACAAGTAAGAAACAGACACTCAACCTTACGGGGATTTCGCTGCGCTCCTTTTGCCAGCTTGAGTCCTTCAATACTGGGCCTAGCTTGTGTCACTGTTGGTTGATGATAGGAATAACTGCAGCGACCCTAGTGTTGAAAGACTCAAGCTTCCAAAAGGAGCGCAACGATTTTAACCTTGAGGCTGAGTGTCTTGATACATTATTTGTACCTGGCCCAGATGTTTTACTATAAAAGGTTAAGAAAATTGATCTGAAAAGTCCTGAGAATTAATAGGTAACCATCCTGAAGTGAATAAATTGCACAAACAACTTATTATAAAGAAGTACGTTCATGTACGCTAAATCAGCTTTAATTAAGGTCTCAAAAATTTTCTTCAAATCACAAGATACATTTTATTATTTAACACGAAACATACCCGCTTCGGTGGCCGCATAGTTTAACGCGCCACTCTCAGAGTAGTAGACTAGACTGGCGATGACGGGGAGATCAAGGTTCGAATTTCGGTCGGATGTACTGAGGATGGTTTTTTCCAAAATAGTTTTCCCCTCTTCCTTCACGCAAATGCGGGTATACTTCTTTTTAATATAACTTTCCTAATTCTTAAAACCATTAGCGTAATTAGTACCTAAACGTATAACGGGTATTAAGGCGCAGTGATAAAAAAAAACCCACCAAGCATCCATATTGTCAACCTTCCACAACTCCCTCTCGTTCCCTTAAATGTGTATGACCCAAAATTAATAACATATGTATATATGTTAGTATGCCTTCTTAAACCAAACTTGAATAAGTGCATAAAATAGAAATTAAGTGTATACTTTACCTACAGTGTCTACTCAAAGTGTGAAATTTTGGCATCTAGGGGAAAAAGGTTTGGAATAATCAAATGATGCAAATAGGTAATATTGGGCATCTTAGAAGTACTCGGGCAGCTTTATTGAGTGAAATAAATTATTATTTTAATCAACCTTCAATAAAACACTTGGACAATTATATGCAATATTCACTTGATTATTGTGTGTAATAAAACGTGTGTAATAAATAATACTTAGCACCGCGTCTTACTACCCGTTCGGGTTATACGCATAAGTACTAATTACACTAATGGGTTAGGAATTGGGAAGGTTGAACTTAGATGAAGTGAACCCGCATTTGCGTGGAGGGAGAGTGGAAAACCATTTAGGAAAAAAACCTCAGTTCACCCGACCGAGATTCTAACCTCGATCTCCCCGTCCTCGGCAGTCGAGCTCAACGTGTGTAATAAAGAAGGGAAGAGTTTCCATTAACGCCTACTTCATTTAACTTTATAATAGTGCTTCATTAACATTATTATTCCTTCTGGAACCCATATATCTTGATACCAGATGTTTAAATGAATGAATAGCCTTGATAGTTTAAATTCTATTATTTATATATTTGATTTACTCAGTGAAAATAGCAAAGTGGAATGTGGTTCAACATGTTCCACGTTCTAAAACGCTGTTGACTTTATTTTCAAACCAATGGGGTAAGTGGCTTTATTTTATATATGACAGTAATATATATTTTTCAGTGTGAAGTATGTTTTTTTTTTAAACTGCAATATAGGTTTGTAAAAATCGACATATTCATTAAATGTATGAACATAATTCTCTGACAGATGGATACACAAGATTTAACTTTAATATGTATGGGCTAGATTTGGTATGCACCAAGGTAGTAGGTGTTCTGTCTCACGACAGGTCCACGCCTTTTGTCATTGAACTTAGACCGCCAATGTGGCCTGTCTTTTTTTGGCCTCGATCGATTTTTACATTTATCAAAGGTCCTGCGATCACTCTTAGTTTTTCCACTCTACTTTTATTTTTTCTATACATCTTGTATTTATTCCTTAAATTCAATATTTACTTCAATAATTATGTCCCTGCCTTAATAGAAAATAAATCATCAAATGTATACTCACTTTACACTGAAAGGTACCAACAGTCTTACTTTTACTAACCCATGGCCCATTATTATAAGCTGTACCATAGCAGAATAATGTAAGGTAAGCTTTCTACGCGATCGACTGAAAATTGCTGCGAGATTGACCGGTTGCCTACCCCTGCTCTATATGGACCAGTTAGCAATTTTATAAAAAAAAATTTTTTAATATTTATAAAATTAGGTTATATAAAAGCGTTTGTGATTCGACTACTAATTAATTACCCTATTATAGTTTATAAGAAACATGAAAATATAATGTTGATAACATTGTAACAGTGCATTAATATATTGTGTGATACAACTGTGAACGTTTGAAACAGCTTCTTTTTTTTTATCCATAAATAAGCAATTAAAAATAAATTTGAGATCCCTACAAACTATTTCACTATTCACTATTATATATATATATATATACACACACACACACACACATTCTGCATACTCTGTCGATCATTGGTTCCCAACCGTGGTATTGCAGGTAGAGATGAAAATTTTCCGCAGTGGCGGGGTTAAATTGTGGAGGTGGCACCTAGAGCCTATTGTACTTCAAAATATAGTGTGTTATGGGTGTATGACCCAAAATTAACAATATGATAATTATATATATATATATATATATATTAGTAGGTCTTCTTAAACCAAACTTGGGTCAGTGGTTTAGATATAAATTAAATGTATATTTTAAGTACGGTGTTTACTCAAAGTGTGAAATTTTGGAATCTAATGCGACAATATTTAGAAAAACCAAATGATGCAAAGATTTCATATTTTGAATTTTAGAAGTGTTGAGGAGGTTTATTAATTGAAATAAATATTATTTCAATGAACCTTCAATTAATTGCGTAAACATTTGCCTATTATTATTATTATTATTATTATTATTATTATTATTATTATTATTAGCACCGCGTCTTACTAAACATTCGGCCGTACACACTTACGCTAATATGTAATGGTAGGGTGATTGTGAGATGAAATTTAGGATCTACAGTTTAACGCCAGAGTCACCTATATTTGCCAAATAAATGCAATATTCAATCAATTATTTTGTATATTTAAACGTGTGTAATAAATGGGGGAAACAAATCAATGCCGGCTTCTTTTAACTTTATAATGGTACTTCATTCACATTAATATTCAATCTGAAATTCATGAAAACCAATACGAGCTGAGGAGCTTCATATTTTGCCCCAGGATTTTGAAAATATATCTGATACAACCCCGCAAAGCCGAAACAGAATGGCCTGGTTAGAGTAGAGCAGACAGCTAATCCCTTCTCACTCCAAGTCACTGTTTGTCTGTCCTTGAAAACATAAATATGTCGCCAGTGGTTTTGGCATGTTTGGGAAGCTTATCGACCTGACCCATCACCATCTCTCTTTAGGGATTGTTACCTGGCACTCCGGCGTTTTCAAATCAGTGTAGAAAGTGCGACGATTGTTGAAAGGATATTTTCTTTAGTGTGGCTGAGTGTAATTGCATTTAATATCTTTAGGGATGTGTGAAGTTTATTAATAGTGGAAATAACATTTTTATCATTTAAAAAAATGGCCCCACAAAGGTTTAAAAATGGCAGAAGATATGTGAAAAGCAAAAGGAATAAGCATTCCAAGGCAATGAAACGCTTTTACGAAGAAATTCGGAGAGCCCAAAGCGCTAATAGGTTAGTGAATTGACTTCAAACATATATTATGTTATTGGGTTTAAATAATTAACTTTTTTTTTAGAATTCTTTTGAAATCGGGAACCTCCGGCTTAGCACGTCAATATCTTATCACTGAGCTATTTAGGGCTAATCCTATGTAAGGGTCATTTATCGCTCATATTTTAAGGGTTAGTCGGTAGTAGATGTGTAAAATCATCTGACCTTTAATAACAATCCGAAACACACTCCATCGTTGATCCAGGGTAGCTTTATGCTGCCGTTTGAACAATTTTTACTAATTTTAAATGGTTTCTTGAATATAATTTGTAGTCAATAATTATGATCTATTATATAATATTATAGCTATTAACGAGCCATGTACTGCCACACGTCTTTCACCAAATCTGCTTTAAAGTATAACTAATGAGTACTTAGTATTGTACAAATACTGAGTAGGTAGCTAAATGGTGGAGCTTTGGTGTGCTAAGCACAAGGGTTCGGGTTCGATTACCATGTACACTACAATAATCATTTTTCAACTATATTGAGAAAAAATGAAGTGCGCCCTTGTGACCGGATTTATATGTTTCAAAATATTAATCTCTTGAATTGTTATAACATTATTATTCGGGCCTTTATAATTAAAACTCAGTCAATGCAGAATTAGTTCATCTCTTAAGAGGCCACCATAGTACTCAAAAGATATACCGAAACATGTGCGTCTTATTGATCTAATTTATCAGCAATTAATAAGAGCACGCTGAAGAAAAAAAAAAAGCTTCAACAGATTAAAGAGTGTATCTTGGATTTTATGGTTTTATTTTTAGTTTTTATTATTTCAGCAACGAGAAAAAAAAAGTCAATTGTCAAAACTCATTATCATTTTACAAGAGTAATATGGAGAACTAAACTAAATTAAAACCATAGGATCCTAGCTATTAGATAAAGATTTCGTGCTAAATCCTGTGGTCACAACACAAAAACTTGAGATATTAGTTAAATTAGAAACTAGATTGGGCCCAGCTAGATGCTGCTGCAGTGTTGGCTGACCTAGTGCACGTCCATCATGGGTAATGATGAAGGGAGGAGGGGAAGGAATAGTGACAAACTGAAGTAAATCAACTTGCAGGGCTGCAGTCAACACATGTTACTAGTCAGTAGTCACCGCCTATTTCAAACTCGCTACTTTTGTTGATAGAGAAGCACCGATCACTAGTAGGCAAAATTAAGCGATTTTTAGTATGGATAGCACAAAAGATCGTAATAGAAGGAGGAAAACACGATTGTTTTTGAGTGCAAAAAGAATAAAAAGAAAAGCTACTGGACTTATTGCCTACCAAAAAAAGAGGTAATATAACTAATTATATATTTTTAACATGACTAGGCCATTAGCCTTTGCCTTGGTTGAGGTCTTCCGGGATTCAAACCTGCCAGAGGTGTAGTATTGACTGTAAGGCACTTCAAGTTATAGGACTGATCTAATTATTAATCAAATGATAAGTAATACTAATTAAAGAGTTCTACATAAGTAGAAAATACATTTTTTTTAATAAATTAAAACCTGGACACGGATACCAAACCCCATACTTAGGTTTTGCACGCCAATGCTCTACCACTGAGCTTTCATTCATTCTCTTTTCATTGATTTTAACAACTAGGCAAATAATAGATAGGTCTATGCTAACTTATATATTGTAAAAATAATTTATGTTTTTCTGAATATCAGTTTTATCAAGGAAATATTTTAGGCAAATTTTCCAAATTATTATATTACTTTTGAACTTGTGTGTAGGAAATTGATTGGAATGTCAAACGTCGGTGAAAATGTTCATCTTCAAGTACCAATAGCTTCCCAAGAGAATTCTGAACAAGAACCAAGTGAAACGTAAGTAAATAAACTATATTAAAAACCGTTTATGTACCGTAACTAATTTCAGTATTTTCTGGTTATTACTTATTACAAAAGTGTTTCATTATGAGCGGATACTACCTTGTAAAATATGAGAAATTATATCAACGTCACTCCCAAGAAACATGTGTTCACCTAACTATCTGGAGTGTCGCGTTAGAATTAGTGGTGTTGCCACATTTGTCAAGTAAATTCTGATAAAAAGACGTGAAGGACACTAGTTCCAACTTCCACAGTGTTTATTTCGTCGAATATTCACTAAAGGACTGGCTACACGGAGTCGCACCGCACCGCATTTTCCCGGTGGAATGCTATGCATGTTTTTAAGGGACAAGTCCCACATATTCTCTTTTGTTTCAAATCCGCTACACTTCGTGCTTGTAGAGAACTTCAATTCCATCCCCCCCCCCCTGATAATTCAACTTGTGTATAGCTAGCCAAAAATAGATTCCCTCGGCACTGCCCAACTCGCGGGACAACAATAAAATACCGAGACAAAGAAAGGAAAGGGTTGGNCCAAAAATAGATTCCCTCGGCACTGCCCAACTCGCGGGACAACAATAAAATACCGAGACAAAGAAAGGAAAGGGTTGGTTTCTCATTTTTCCCTCGGCTCATGCTTGGAAGGCTGGGGCTCTATTTCAAAATGAGACATAGGCTGTTGTAGTACTCATTCAACGTTCTTTCAGTTTGTATACTTGTATAATATAGTATATTATTAATCATCAATAAAAGTACATTAGATTTGTATTTCTAATTAAGGTGTAGGCCTAAGACCATTAACATTCTGCATAAATTAATACAATAACTAATTCTAATCAAAGTAAATCGTTAAAAAAAAGGTCCAATAAATTAAAATGAGGCCAAATCTTTTAAATTGTTTTAATAATAAATCATAATAATACCAAATTTAAACTCTTTTGGATAAAAACAATTTATTTTTACTTTAACATTATATAAAAGGATTTTACTTATAATTATTTAAAATTAAGAAGGATTGTTTATAAGAAATGCACCAACATTCTTCTGGCGAGGATGAAAAAAGTTAAATGTGAAAACTATAAAGTGGAAAACCACCTCGTAGGATAACGGGTTTACAAAATACAAATAAATACATTTTAAAAAAAGGTGGTCAACTTTGATGGCATTTTACTTAAAATCAGATTACTTGAGTTATGAATAATAGTTTTACTAACATTTATGACTGTCATTTACTCTTCTTATAAACAAAATTAGAGTGTACTCAACCTAAAGACAATAAAAATATAAATTATATTAAGAACTATTTTACAATACTTTACAAAACAATTATGAAAAAGTGAATACATTTCCATGTGTGTTTAATTCCCATAGTACTTACAAAGTCCAGTCCTTTAGCGTTAGGTAAAGAACTATAAATAAAACCAATGACACACTAAACACTTCTTTATTTATTAATAAACAAAAATCTTTGTAAAGTGTCTAATATTTAAAAGTATAGAAATTAAGTATTGGAAGTTAATGATTAACTAATGTTGAAATGAAATCACTTTAAGATTTCCTTAAATGAATGAGTAATGTTGTTTTTGGGGTTTCCTATTGTTTACAAGTATCAAACAACAGTATGTAAAATGTAATTTGAAAAGTAGTTTTACAATAAAATTAAATAAATTTTAGATGACGTCACGTCAACCATATAAGTTAACAGTAAAGATAAAAATGTAAACGTAAATAATATGGATGCAATAGCTCTTTATTACAATCGCGCATAATTAAAGCAAGAAGAGTTAGCTAAGACAGGGTTGTTATAATTTTACCCAGCCCAAAAAAAACCCACATGGGTTTTATTTAAAAATACCCACTTAAAACACACCAAAAAAAACACTTTTTATATTTGGAATAAAATTTAATTAATTTGAAATAAGTCTCTTCTCCAACCCCCTCCCCAGTAAACACAATATAATATTTAGCCACAAAAGAATGTCTAGTTATCTGAACAGTTATTATGTTATGGTCAGATAAATAAATTGAGCGTTGAACAATGACGTTCATGTAATGGGATGAAAAAATTACTTTGCTTAAATAATATGTGTTTAAAATAAATTAATAAAAATCCACAGTATTTGTCAAAACAATAAAAGTATGTAACATTAATACATATTTGTAGTTGTAAACACAAAATGGGTATTTCAAATACATAAAAATGCACACAAGTTTGCAAATCAATAAATTAAAAAAGGGGAATTAGTCATAAATGTTAACACTAAGTCAATATACTATAAAAAAATCCATAGCTTATGGAAACGGCCATTATTTAAAAAATGTTCTTCACTAATTAAACTCCCTTTAACATTAGCTCTAATATTTAGCTTACTTTTCCAAATCATCATAAATATATTTATTTACTTAATGAGCTTATAGTTTTTAAAATAAAATGTTTAAGAATATCTTAGAAATAAACAAACACAAAATATTTATTACCATTATTTATTTGACATCTTTTCTAATCAAAAGAGGAGTGGTGATTTTCCGCTCAAAGCTCCTCATTGTTTTGATTCATGTAAAGTTATTTTTTTGAAATGAGAAGAGCAATATACAGATTTTAAAAAATCATACAAGTTAGCACAAATAGTTTAATGAGCACAACGCCCTAGATAAAGCCCTGCTCGACGTTCTTCAGCTTTATTTTTTAGCTCATTGCCTTATTAACCGTTCGGGCTGTACACGTTTACGCCCGCTAATAGGGTAGGGGTGATGAAGATAGAATGTAGGTGAAATGTACCTCTACTTGCATACAGGAAATAAAGGATCACATTTAGAAAACATACCTCAAGAAGGACCGGCTGCGAATTGAACCCCGATCTCTCCGTTGCCAGTAGGCTAGACAAAATGAGCCTTACATTTAGTTTACGTGCTCACTAGTGCAGCCATAATGCCGGGATCACTTAAAGTTAACTTAACGTATGTGTGATCACGATTCACGTAACTTAACATAACAACTAAAGCCAAACATCTTCATTC
>CABFWB010007730.1:1958-16734 GCA_902151455.1 Timema bartmani
CCCCCCCCCTGAAATTATTGGCTGGCTACGGCCTTGGTTATAACAAATGAGATGTGTACCTGATTATCATCGGGAATTTTAGGTACAGTCCTAACTAGTTACATAAAATGGTTAGTTTATTTCTTACTATGTGCTATTTCCCCCCCTCAGGTGTTAGAATATATAGCTCGTCAGTTGCAAGAAGTCGGCTTGATCAGAATCACAGTCGCGGGAAGTACTGCTTTGTTCATGGTGAGCAACGCCATCATGTTATACCTTCTTAGAAGCGAGTCCTTTTACAAGAACATCAAGAAAAGCAACAATGTATGGTGAGTAGATAATTATTTACAACTACGGTTACCTTTTTCTATGAAAGCAAATCAAGACTTAGGGCCAGTTTCGTAGTTAGACTTAATTAGCACACCTCAAGTGCGGCGCTATACTAAATACAAGATGACATCTAAACTCGAATTAGATGAACCAGTTTCGCATATGAACCTTGCCCATTCCATTTTGGTTTAGGTATAGGTGTAGTCCTAAATTTAATACAGCGTCGCACTTGAGGTGTGATATACAATGTACTCGTATATCATCTCTGAGGTAACTGCTTGGTTACTATCGAGGAAACAGCGTTGTCATTCTATCCCTTTTTGTGTGGTAGGTCCCCACTCAAATATAAGACAAGTTTTGCAACGCTGGTTAGTCGATGTTGCCAGTAGCTCCTTATTACACCAGCACACTACCTCCATACATAAATGAAAGCGAGGAGATTTGGCAACAGTTAGCAGAGATAAAGCGAAGATAAATCTTTTCTCCAAAAGACCTGCAGTTGCCTCAGAAAAGATATTGGGTATAAGTGTAAATATGAAACTGGCCCTAAAAGTACGTATTATTACCACTAACAACAACTGGAAAGTTTGTGGTTTTGGAAATCTTATCTTGTCACACGATAGCTAGCAAGTTGGTCACTTGCCTTTCTCAAACAAGAAGCGAGACTTGCTTCCCGAAAGAGTTTCATCCGTCCGTTTACTGACAAATACAAGTTATCACACACATATCTGATCTGGTATATAACATTTTATACTCTACAATGGCGAGACGTGACAAAGTCCAATTTTCATATAAAGAGCCTTTATCTTGTTTAATGTTTTTATCACCACGTCTTACGAACTTTTCAGGCTACACTAATATATGATAATTACTCTAATGTGGTAGGGATGAGGAAGGAAGCATTTTAAAGGTAATCTACCCTCAATTGCGTGGAAGAAGAGTGGGAAACCATTTAGGGAAAACCAACCTCGGTAGACCCAAATGGGATTCGGAACTCAATCTAACCTTCATCAGCAAGCCTTTATCTGACAACTAGAAAAGCTACTAGATCTACTGTCCAAAATTCATACGCCAAGCCATGTGATCTGTTGTTGTCACTTTTGATTGATATATAAAATCAATACCCACTGGCGAAGCCAAGATTCGTTTGTGGGGACGTTTAGTTTCACTGACCAACTAAGCAGGGTCCATTGGTTTTTCCCGCTGGAAAATTTGAAAATTTAAGTACTGCAAAATGCTAATGCATCAAATGAAGTACAATAATATCCAAAATAATTTAAAATTTATAAAAATAGTCATGATTATGTAATTATTATGACTATTAAGTTTTTATGAACAAATTTTCATCCATGCGTACTGCTAGAATATACAAACATGCAAGTTTCAATCAATTATATTTTGGAAAATTGATTTATAAAATTATTTTACGAGCTAAAATCTGACAATTTAAATAAGCAACTTACACTAACTCTTAACTCACAAAATCTCTTTTGTACTAATTCACTTTAGTCTTGTGTTAATTTTCCTTGGATTCATAGAAAGTTCATTGGGAACTTCATGCTCCCCGTGTGGAAAAATCACATCTCCCAGATCTGGGGATAGTCGGGAATTCCCAGATCTTGCCAATTCCACATTTGGGCTAAATATGGCATTTTTTCACATGGGTCCGTAACTGACACCTCTGGATGTATGTACATGAAGACCATTAAGTCTGTCTTCAACACTGAACCCCCCCCCCCCCCNCCCCCCCCCTCCCTTGGCTGCGCCAGTGTCAATACCTATAAAATAACGCCAATCAAATCAAAAAGTACTATAAATTTTGACCGCAAAAAAAATTTGTATTATCTGAAAAGACTTTTCTAATAAAATTTAACCATACAACATTGAGAATGTTTGTCACTATGGATTCAATTTTGTCAATCTCCAAATGGGATGTATGTGATATTTTCCCGAATTAGACTGGATACAAAACCTTTTGGGAGCCTTGAACTGCGCATTGTTTGACACTCAGCAAAGCCTACTGAGATGTGCGAAATCAAGTCAAGCTAACAAGAGAGTTTTTTCACTTTGCATTGCTCTGTATTTTCTTTACTTTAAGACTGACTTAGTCACCAAGCCAAGGACGCCCAGACGCCCCTGGAAATAAATGAATTAATGAACCCCTCCTAGGGGGTCTTAATACTCGTCTAAAAACTTTTATTGGCTAGATTTATAGTAAAATCTTCAAGCAAACTCCCCTTAGAAAAACTTTATTTCTACGCCCTAGCCGACAAAGCACAATAAAACAATATCTTCAACTAATGGATGTCACTTTAAGGTGCAGATTTCTGGTATCACCTTTCCAAAAGGCCACTTCTCTCGACTGAGACTCTCTTTCCAGGTTAACAAAATAATGAAGAATCGTCCTGAATACCGGGCAGAGTTAGAAGTGTCGGTACTTTAGAAAGAATAAGAGGCACGATTTTAGTTACTATCTCTAGGCCACAGACAAGGTTTACACCAATCCAACAGCCTTCAGGTTAAAATGTCTGAGCTCATTGGAAGACCTTGAGTCTTTCAACACAGGGATCGCTAGTGCAGTCCCAAGTGACACCATCGCTATCAAGCAGGTCTTCTAGTTTAATAAAACCGACGTCCACAAAGCTAGATTCAAGTAGCGCCCCACCCCCTTGTAATGAAATTGATTTTTCCGTCCTTATTAATATTTAAAATCAAATTTTAACGTAAATATTTTCATTTTTCTTATTTTAAGTTATTTTAAATTAAATTCATCTTTTCTAAACGAGAGCCATGTTTCTATTTTTCTTTCTTTTAACTGCACGTGTCGGAAACACGGTTTATTTCCGGGTTGTATCACGCGGTATTTAAGAGCAGGTGCATAGTTAATCAAGGCCTATTTTTAGTTTTCGCGCTCAGATAAAATAACCCCATTGGTAGATGGTAATAATTCAAGTAGTGACCTGGGTTTGAGAGTACAATACTACGGGGAATACAGACCCAAGCCTTGTCAACAGACGTGATTTTAAACTCGTCTTCCCCACTGAATCGTCATGTGAAACAGATGTGTTTTGAACTATCGTTATAAAATGTATTTATCAACATGTTCGAGTGTTAAATGGTGTAACAAACAATACGTATGCATTTAAACAAATACCAACAAGTGAACAAGTATTTTCTTAAACTAACATTCTATCAATGCAATTCAATATGACATAGTTGAAAGATGGCAGATGAGAGCTTTCCAGATGACACCCTTGCGCAGGATAAGAAATGAGGACGACTTTTCGGTTCAACACACTCTTCCCATAAACTAAACCCCCAAATGAGCCTACTCAGATTACAAATTTCAAAGAAACCATAGAATACAATGGTTATTTTTTGTTCAAGAGAGTGTTTGCAAATTGTCTCGTTGTAAACAATCTTCAAATAGTCAACTAGTTACTTGCCTGAAAAGGTTTTTTCACTTAAAGAGAGTAGGAGATGAGTTGTGGGGGAGGGGGGGATTGCTGGTAGCTGAACTATTATGTTCAGACAGCCACCCCTTTACAAAGAAAAATTTGAAGTTGATATGTTTCACTGGGCAGTGCTGTTATCACTGAGAACTCAACTAGCACTCCCCAGTGGCCAAGGACTCAACTTGGCTCAAGGAGTGCTGCGAAACTTTCACAAGGATGAGTATCTGGTGTATACCTTGTCTGTGGTCCGGGATCGATCGTTCAATTTTCGTAGTAAGGGCCTTATAGAAAATGTAAATATAATTTTCGCAACCAAAATTCATAATATTTTATTTTTGTATGAGTATTATTTTAAACGTACCGATAATATCTATAAAATGTGACAGGTGCAGATCACATGACTTGGCGTATGGTTACGTGGAAGTAGATCTAGTAGCTTTTATAGCTGTCAGTTAAAACCCTTCCTGTAAAACTTGGAATGTATATTTCAGGTTCTTCATACCACCTGGTGTGGTCGATCAGTACAACAATAAGGAAAGTGAGCAGGATCTGAGTTCGACCAAGGACTCCCACACCTGTCCACATAAAGGATCTTGTTGGAGATATATTTTAAAGGTGACATTGCAAAATATTTTCCGGAAAATACCCTCAACATTTAAATTCGACAATATATATTTTTTTAATGTATTTAAAAAAACTCCATGGCGTTAGCTCTCAGTCTAGCAATACCGACCGCTGGGGATTGAACCCGGGACCTCTGGATCTGTATCCAGGAGCCCCGACCACCGACTACTTCTATGGTCTAGTCATCAGGTTTACTGGATACATTTCTAGAAGTCCCGGGTCCGAGCCCAAGTGCTTACAGATTTTCTGTGAAGTAGTGAGTACGGTACGGGTTCGACTTAAGCCTCATGGGGACAAATGAGGAGCTAATTGAATGAAAAGGTAGCGGCTCCGAGATTAGAAAACTGAGATTAACAGACCAGGGCGGGGGGGCTCGTTGTGCTGACCACAACCGCAGAAATTGGTACTATGTTCGCCAACTGATGGCGTGCTGACGCAATGGAGTTTATGAGATAGTTATCAGAAGTGTCTGCATCGATTTTAATCGTATCTATCGATCAATTTGATTAGTCGGATCTATATATTTAAAAAAAAGGAGGCTTGCACCTTACCTCACCCATAACTGTACTTATTCCCATCAAAACCGACTATCCTTTGTTACTTTTTCACCTGGTAAATTTATTTACTATTAGTTTGTAGGGATATTTAAAATATATATATATATTTTTTAAACCAACATGTACCATTCGCTTAGCATGAAATGGCAACTAGCAGATTATAAGATAGGGGCATAGTGTAATATATCAAGGTAAGATTACTACCTTTCAGAATAAACTGAATGTATTTGAAAATTAATCTAATTTGTGATAATACCTGAGACCCCGCTCCTACATTTGTGTCGTGTTTCAGATGACGGGCAAGTATGGGGGACTGGGTCTAGTCTTGCAGTTGGTTAGGAAACTGCTTCCTCAGATGAAATTTCTCTTGAGGACCCCATCGGACTTGGTTAGACGCGTCTACAATAGGAACAACCTGTTATTCGGGGCCTACTTGGCGGGATACGTCGGTCTCTATACGGTAGGTACGGGTGGTGTTTTCACAGGTTTAGGTTGTCAGATTGGACAGCTCGTGGAAATTCATTGGGCAGATTCTGTTCTTGCAGAAGTTTCTTATTCCTTAAACGTTATTTTATTTTTACTCAATGAGAGAATAGAGTTCAAACAAAGTTATATTGATTTAGAATTTCGAGGGTTTTCCAAAAATACTTAGCATGACTATCTTACTTTCGGAAAGGGGGGGGGGAGGGTCATCCTTGAGCGATATTGTGGTGTAGAAAGTAGTTTTAGATCCATATCCCTTGTTTTAGAATGGTGATTTGATTTTGGGGATCATCCATCGGTGATACTGCGGCCTCAAGAGTCATCTTAGTCCCAAATAATTTGTTGCCGACCAAATACATTGTGTTATGGCTATTTATGATTAACCATAGTATAGGTTGTAGAACTGAACACGTTATTGAAAATGTAAAATAAAAATTTGACTTTAAAATGCTGTTGCATAATTTAAAATGTTAATAGTGAAAGATTACGTTTTTTAGAAGAAAATATTCAAGTACCTTAAAGCTCTTTAAAGAGAGAATACAATAATTGCTTGCCAAGGCTAGTCCAACAATAGCTACCCCCACCCTAACTAAAGTTGTGTGTTTGTGTCCTATAGATGACAAGCTGCGTGCTATGCCGGGTTGCGGGTCGGGATTCTGCTTTGCACGCCATACCCGCGGGTTTTCTTGCTGGTCTCGTATACCCACTTCAACCCAACACGGCCATCGTATTCACCAGCATGACTACAGCTGTTTTGGTTAGTCGATGATGAACTGAACTTACAGGTTGCTCGTAGTAATATTGTAGATTTATTACTGTAAAGCGTTACTTTGTATTGATAAAACCTACCGTTCATCCATATATTGTATCTTCTATGGTATGAAGAAGGATAAATGTAAGATAGAGAGTTGAATGGCTTATTGTGATTTATAGAACCAACATAAATCGATCATCCATCCAGTGTATCTTCTATGGCGTGGAGTAAATATAATATGTTAGCTTAGCACAGCTAAAATGAGTTTGTGGATCCAACTAATTCAATTTCTAAGCCACGGAGGAAAAATAAAATGTACCTCTATTTCAATGAATTTATAGAAAACTTACGCGCTCACACATACATTATGATATATGTCATACATAATTGTAGACTACTTTTTGTTTTAATCCAATTTAAAAGACACACACTTCTTCATTCTGATTATCATTAATTAATGGCTGTTTTCAGACTTGCATGCCATAATTTTAGCACCAGGCATGAGCTTATCAACAAATGTATCTCAGAAGAAGACCAAACTAAGATTAAAACTTTATTCACACTTTCGCCGAAAAAAGAGAACAGAATCTGTTTGAGTGGCGCGGCAACTTACACGCTGTATGTTGACCCAAGATGCATTGCAACGCTGATTATCAATCTATTTTATTTACTAGTTGATAAACATATATTTTAGATCATTCTCCCGATGAATGTTTTCAAATTATAACGCTGTGTCGTGGCACAATTCAATACATCGATACACACGCTTTACATTAACAGGTTATTTCAAATCTCCTCACAACGGCCAACGAAGCTGTCTGCTTGCTTCTAGCTCTTCAGCGCATGCGTTGTAGAATGCGCACGAGCACTGATTTGAGATTGTTGAGTTTGAGATCTGATTGGTTCTCCCATGCTGAACATCTCAGGCAGAATGAAGTAGAGATGAGTTGAACTTTAGCAGAAAAGCTCGGAACTGATGAGGCGAAAATCTTGTGACTGACTTAGAACCCGTCACGTGACCCCCCCGTTTCTGTTCTGCGCTTGTTTTTTCGGTGAACGTTTGAATCCACAGGGACGGGGGTAGTTGCTCATTGTCACCCTGAAATTTACGTCCTAGTGCCAGGGGAGTCCAAACTTTACCGTCTCAATCAGGGTGTTTCAATATGTCTAAGCAAACACGTCTGTTCAGATGACATTTTGATGGAGTGATAGTGAAAATGGAGAAAATATAGAGGATTATAATATACAGTGAAATCTTTTAATAGCGGACAACATTGGGTATAAGAAAAATGTCCGCCATTAAGAGTTGTCCGTTATTTGGAATATTTTTTTATCATACTTCTTGAACACATTTTAGTCTATATGAACCTATATACTTTGGATATAAACTAATACAATCTAATTATTTCGCTTTACAATAATGTATGCAGGATTTATAACTAACTAGCTGAATGCCCGTTCTTCACATGGGATATTGTGTTATTATTTATTTTTAGATGAAAATGAGGAATTTTTGTTTGAAGCTTAATGGCATGGTTCTTAGCACTACCAGAGAAACTCCGCGAGGAGGTGATCATGTATCGTTTCTACATGGGGAGATTTATTTTAGGCAGGCCCCCTTGCCTACTGCCTGGGGCGTTATCAGCTGAGCGCGGCTGGACAGGTCTACCCCCTCTCTCATCACTCCCCACCACCACACACCACCCCGGGCCGGGCCCTCTCACTCACACAGACAGTACAAATACAACAAAATTCAACAAAATATAAACTACAGACTTCTACCGTCTCTTGGAGTTGCATATTAAAACGTAATTACATATTTTAATTAATTGTCTGTATTAATTTGTTCCCACCCCTTAGAAGAATCTACGGAGTTAAAAACAATTGCTATATTTTTTCGAAAGCATTATTAGAACAAACTTATCGGATTCTTACCCTATAAACGCTTAAAAAGAATTTATAAAGCAATATTGTTGATTAGGTTAGTAACCCCGATTACACCCCCTTAATCACAAAAAATCAGAATGAAATATCTTTACTTTTCCTAATTATCTTATAAGGAACACCTGTGCCAAATTTCAGCCCTCTAGCTTCGTGGGAAGTGTGAGAATTAGTGATCAGTGAGTCATTCAGTTAGTCATGGCTTTCACTTATATATATAAATGGATGAATAAATATTGTACGTAACTTACTGTACAAATTGCATAATACACAGAACAGTACGCAAATAAAATTAAATATAAATTGTAGGCCGTAGGCACGAGCGCCGACAACTGATGAAACATCCCCCACTGATAGCTCGGAAGGGGTGGATTTACGACTCTGCCGCCCATGGGCATTAGATAACTTGACGCACACTTTTCCTACCTTAATTTCTAGCCTAAATACCCGTTTCCCCCCTACCACCCTTCATACACCGACACATACATACAATATACACAAGTGTTATCTGTGGAGTGACAGATAAAAAGTTCTTACATTAATTTATTATTTATTATAATGAGGTTTTAAAAGTAGTAATAATCTAAGAAAAGACTTAAAAAATTTAAATAAATACTCTTACACTATTAAAACACACAAATTCAAATATTATATAATTTAAAAATATAAAGTCTGCACTCGTAGACTGTAGAACATGTTACTACAAATTAAATATTAGCATGTGCACAATAATAAAATAGTCGATAATATCTTTCGCCTTGATTTCTGCTGAGCGAACTGGTGGATGATGCCAAACAACCATTTCATCCAATAAGTGACCTTCAATTGAGACCGTTGTCAGTGAATTAAGGCGATCCTCGGTCATGTTGGTACGCAGATACAGCAAACCACAGCAATCACACACGATGAAGCCATAACATTATTTTAACCGGCAGAAAAAAAAATAAGCATTTTCTTTCGTCATTCAAAATTTGCCGCCCCTAAAATCTGCCGCCGTAGGCACGTGCCTATGCGTAAATCCGCCCCTGGGGGTGGAAGATAAGGCCTGGAAGTACCGTAGTCATTACTACGTAGGCCATTTTAGAAATTATCCCTCGTAGGGGAAGGCATGAATACTTACATTTTGCGCAAGACGATGAAACTCCTGACATTCCTACACTCAAATATTAAAAATTGACTTTATTTTCTCAATTTTTGTCCGCTGTTTAGAGATTGCTATACATTAATATGCGTATTTAGAAGTGTCCGTTTCCGTTATCGATAAAGTTCGTTATTAGGAGGTTGTTTCGCCGTAAGAACCCATGTTAATTTGCCGGGTAAATTAAACTGTCCGTTATAAAGAAGAATCCGCTATTCAGTGGTGTCCGTTAAGGAAGATTTCACTGTAGCTGACTGACGCACTGACTAGGAGGATAACCCGGATAAACGAGTCTATAATGCGGTGATTGCATAAGGCTCAGGCCTCCACAGATTGTTGAAATTGATTTTTTTTTAAATTTCTGCTCTAGAGATTACAGTGATGGTAGTATCTTTTTTAAAAAATACAACTTTTTACATCCATTTGTATTTATTTCTATCAACATATTATTTACTTAGACTACTAATTTACTCATATCTAACTTTGATTTTAAATCAACCTTAAGTATTGTAATGAGTGACAATGAAAATATCTCCTTATTTAAATAATATCTTTAACATTGAGCATTTAACAGTTAATTTTGTAAATAAAATATTATAGTGTTGAAACGTTGAATACAAAAATAATTGTTTGATTCTGTGACCTCCAATTTTCTACAGCACTGGGGCCCCCACAGATATATAACTCGTACTAGTAAGGCTGTACGGATAGGGTTTAGATCCCTGTCCGAGTGTAATTTTTCTATATTTAAATATGGTTGTAGTTTGTAACTTTAAAAAGGTACAATCCATTGAAGAATAATTATATTTCAAAGATAAACACACATCTATCTATATGGTGTTCACAAACTGCCGCTATTCAGGCAATGTAACATTATATTCTCCCTCCGTTTCAGCTGTTGGCCAGACGAGCCGTGGTCCTTGGTCTGGTATCCCACTGGCCCAAACTGACTGGACTGATGTTCGCGTTGTCTTTTGCCATCTTGACTCATGGCCTCGCCACGGATAAGGACACGTGTTCGCCGTTCATCCGGGCAACGAGCAATACAGCCACGAATGGATGGTAAGGTCCCATTTTCATTGGAATAGCCTTACCAGATAGCTAGAAAGGATACCAGATCTATGTTCGTGTCTTCCTTAGGGTTCGGCCAGACTGACAAGCGTGCGAGCGAGCGCGCAAGCGACTGGGTGGCCAGACTGGCGATCACGTGATTAGCAGATAGCTCTCGATAGTTGTTGACGAGGAGGCTCCGAATCTTGGCTCAGTGAACTGAGGATGGTTTTTAACACGTGATTTATGGTTGTGGTTTTAACATCCTCTCTCCAAGCTAATGGTGATTCTTATTTGTAAAGGCCTACTTTGATAATATTGAAGTATTTTAACATATCAGATTACACACACACACACACACACATATATATATATATATATAGGTATGGTTTATGATCTTACCAATTAAATTAGGCCGTTAGTTGCAAGCGTGTTAAACCTATCGATATTAATAAAAATGTCAAAATAAGCAGTTTTCCTAGCACTCAATGAACCAACATACAATACTATTGCCTAGCGCCTGTAAACTAGACTGTGCCGGCTCGAGCGCGCGCGCCAGTCTGGCCACATCTCATTACAACCAATGTGTTCTATTTTATATCTTAGTCGCTTGCTCGCCCAGACTGGCCGTCCCCTTATTCGACGCTCCTCATTTTCACTGTTTCACGAAAAATCATGCATTTTTTCCGCTTACGTTTTTTGACCTCCGTGTATCTACCAATTGAAGACTATGTTTTGTTAACGGCTCAAAAGAAGAATCCGTTATTTAGAGGTGTCCTTTAAGGGAGATTTCACTGTTACATTTTATTTGATTCTGAATTGCACTAGGACAACCAAATAGGTCGTTATAGCTCCAAGAGTGGAGAACACCATAGCGCGGTCCAGGGCGAAGAATCAGTCAGCTGTAAAGTGGACCTTGCTATTGGAACAGATGTATCTCCTTCATGGTGGACCGGTCAACGTCCTTAAGGAAGGTCATCTTCTGAAGGATCATACCGCTAACACTCGCTTCTGAGCTGGCACAGTCACAGTTTAGCGTCAAGAACAAGGCGCTAACGATGCCAAACAATGTCTCGAAGATTGTTAACACTATTACTTTTGCTATCTGATTCATAAAATAGAATGCCACGAGTATGTATATTTGAAATATAAGTTCCATGAAATTGGAGAGCATGCTCACTAGAATTAAGAGTCCAAACATTTCATTGACATCGTGGATGGCCTCACAAAGAATAATGTGAGCCTTTCTAAGAGCATTCAATCGCTGGGTGTGAGATGGAAACGATAAAGAATCTGTAGAGGGACTAATGTAGTGAATTAGGTGGCTGTCTTGGACTGAGGAAATGTTCATGTTCTTAGTTCTAGTACCGGGTCTAGTGCTTAGTACTTTCTCTCTCCTTCTGCAGGTATCAAGAACCTTTGAGAGTTCTTTATTGAGTTGATAAAATCTTTGTTTTATTAAGAGTGCCATGTTACCTACGAGAACATTAAACATAAAGAGAACCCAGCGGATAAAGTGTCTTGAAGCAATGAAAGTCAATTTGTTGAACCCGCTATAATTGGGGAACATGACGTTACTAAAAATGTAAAGAACGGCCATTACACAAATAAAAGAAATTTCCCACAGCAAGAAAATGCGTGTTGCACGGTGATCGTTAGGTTTATTATCCATAAAAATGTTTTCTAGTTCGTCGAAAACATCCAATTTTTCCTATCCTATTCCATTGACCAGACGTGAACATTGATATTAAAAGCAGAGCAACAATGTTGGTAAAAATTTGATAAAATGCATATGAAGGTGCTGTTAAACCTGTTTCCAAACTTACTAAAAGCTTGTACGCCTTTATGACGTGACTTGGAGTAGCAACAACTATGATCGCCACCAATGCTATTGCGTAGATCCTTCCCGCAGTTGACATCTGGTACTTCATGGGACTGTCTCGATGCTCGTTGGTAAAGCTGCGATTGTCTTCAGAGAAACTCGATCGTCTGGTAGCCCATTCACCCCCACTAAGCTCTTGATTCTTGACCAATTTAACTGGAGCCAATCCTACAACCCGTAAAACATAAATAAATGGATTTATGACATCATGAATATTGTTCAACTTTTCATCTGTATTTGGTGTTATGGTCATCGTTGTTGAATCTGCCACTATTGGCTCAAAATAAAAACTGAGAAATCAAAATGTAAAACTGTTTTAATTGTAAATATAGTATATAAATAAGTATGTTAAAATGTTAATATTATAATAACATCTGTTCTTCTTTGTACAGCTGCAAGCAGTAGACTATCAACTTAGGTCGATAAAAGAAAGTAAAATACACTTAATATATTTTATCCATTAGCGTAATTACTTTATTTTTCCATTATGTAGCTCAAGTAGTGTTACTTTATATTATAATAAAATACATTTAAATAGGTAATGTTATTTTAATCAATCAAAATTCTTTCAAGCCAGCAATAGTAGGTACTAGGATATATGTATAGAAATAAACTCCTCTTTGTTGATGTTAACTTAATTAAATTCAATTTGTAACTATAACTATTTCAGAAACTACAATAATAGTTAAATAATTGAAGCTCATTATTATATTTTAAAGTGATCTATAGCTGTTGGTGAAATCAAAAGCTTTGTACTCTTAGCATATGTTATTTAGAATACAATCTAACCGAAACGGATATACTAATTGTTGCTATTATTCTAATTGCACATTCAAAGTTACGGAATAGCATTTAATACTAATAATGGGTATGGTATAAAATAGTAATTCATATTATATAAACATTAATTAACATTTATATTACTGACATTCTAATGTATTTTATAGTACAAATAATAATTCGATTTTAACAATCTGATATTTATTGATTAGAAAATAATTTGATAAAAATTGGTTTTAAGAGATATTTAACATTTTTCAAGCACACCTTATTTATTAGGTAAATTTGTGTAACTATAATTCTCTCCACATACCTCCTAAACTTTGAATTAATTAATGAATTTCTAACAAACCTAATAGGACATAGGTGACCTGGCGGTCTAGGGGTAAGGTTTCAGACCTCAGGGGTTCAATCCTCGGTCCCGGCACAGATTTGTCTGATTGCCAAACTCTTCCTTCACCTCTGACAAGACGTGTATTAATCACAACTTGTGAATGTGTGGAATGCTAGGCCTCCACCGTAGTTCGGATCCCACGTTAAACTGTAGGTCCTCCATTTCATCTCACAGTCACCCTACCATGACACATTAGCGTAAGTGCGTATAACCCGAACGGGTAGTAAGACGCGGTGCTAATATATCGACAAGTACAAAATTATGTGATTGTAATGTCAAAAAAAGTATTGTTCAATGAACATATTCATTAATTAAAAAAATAGAGCGTATTCATTATAAACATCACGCAGTATAATAAATACATTCACCAAAACATAATTCTATTTTTTTAAATGTGCATATTGAAGACTTACTATTATTTATAATTTAATTTTATAAGCCAATCATAGAGAGCGTCAAAGGTAATCAGATAATGATATTGTCATGCCTGTTGAATGGAAATTTGTAAATAGATCATTTGGATTTTTTTTAATCTATTGGGGTGTACCGTCTTTGAATTACCTAACAGAATTAGAATTAATAATTTAGTAAGTAAAGTTAATTATATTTTAAACTGCGTTATGCTTAAAGTGAATTAGGTTTGTACTTTGTAGTATACCTATTAAATTACCTTATAGATAATACATACATGAGGTTTTCTACGGGTCAAAGCAAGTTATAGGCCTACACGTAACATAATATACAATAAATAATTATTTATCTTCATAAAACCTCTATTTTTTGCCTCTTACCTAAATAAAAAACTAAATGTTTTGGATCTATTACCATATATGCTTTTTATACCGTGTCAATTAAAACCATTTCAAAGAAAGTAACGAAAAATGGGATACTTTACTTTGAATCTCGCGGTTATAAGTTCACACCTCTCCGCCAGGATCGCTCTTCACAAGAGCTCTTGTGTTATTACTATGGATCTGTCTGGTATTAATATTATAAGATATTTGGGTATATTGCTTACAGGCGTACAGAGAACTATGTTTCTAGAAGCGGTTTTGAATCAACCTACATCAACACTATCTCAACTAAATAAATTAAAAACCACGTAAAGTTTTACTAACTGGGACATAACTATTTCTAACAACAATGGTACTAATTCAGTGTATAAACGCTTAGTAATTATTTGCCACATTATATTAAATAGTTGTCAGGTTCTCTTATTGAAAATATGGCACCAAAATAATTTGGTAGATAAACATATTAGTAACGTGTCAATAATCCACTTCCTGATCTAATCGAGAGGTTTACAAACTTTTTGTTTCCGAGCATCACTTGAGTGACTTGAATACTAAGAGTAGGGGTTTACCTAGTTATTAAGGTGGGGGGGGGGGGATGTAGGGGGGGAAGCGAGG
>CABFWB010007731.1:0-11771 GCA_902151455.1 Timema bartmani
TAACCCGAACGGGTAGTAAGACGCTGTGCTAATAATAATAATAATAATAATAATAATAATAATAATAATAATAATAATAACACCAAAATATATCCAAATATGGTTTGTGGAAAGACACATTTTTTTCAAAATGGCGTCTAAATACAACACTTTAACTGTTAATTATTGAAATACTGACTTCCCTTTCACAGTTGATGAAATTATACCTTCCACCTTTATTGTTCCTCTTAAAATTTACTTTCCAATGATAACCAAACATAACTGGAAGTAACCACAGGAAATGGTACTACTGAATCATGACTACTTTGTATATCTCAAAGGAAATACTATACTAACTTAAGTTATATGCAATCATATTTTCTCATAGATACAATATATACTTATTTTTTAACTATATTTCTGCGTGAGCCATAACATAGACAGTATAATATATTCAAAGTATGATATCATTATTTACATGGATAGTAGACATTAGAAATTAAGACATATACTAAAATTATACAACTGATTTGATTCATGGCATACAATGTAACTGAAATATTCTAAAAATATATCTAGGCAGTGAAGTATTTCAAATATAATGATCTTCAAAGTCACTGAAGTTAGCCACTGCATTGTCAACTGGTTTAACTGTTGAAGCAGGAACCTCTGCATTCTGAACAGGTTTCGGAACACTTCAATCCTTTGTTTCGGCATCTACATTTATTTTAACAGCTGGTTTTGCATTTGCAATGAAGAAGCTTCATGAGAAAAGTTGGATCTGGAGGCATGTCTCTTTGATACTGAACAAAGGTACCAGTATTAGTCAAGCACCAACCCCGAACTGTGAGATCCAGGTTGTCTGTTCAAATCCATTTTTGTATATGGTAGTATATTCAGAGATTATAATTATTAAACAGCAACTAATACATCTCTATTTTCATTGTTAGGTTTTGTGAAAACCTCAGCTCAGCTTCTGAAATTGGCACTGTTTAACTAAAAGTTTCACTACATCATGCCCTTTACTGATTCTAAATAATTGAGAAATAGTGTCCCAGCCTAGAATCGCGTGTGAAAAAAGAATATATTTACAACACTCACTACCAAGCTCATGTTTCAGAGCTTTGATATTCCATATTCTTCTTTTATTCACTGAAATACTTTTTGGTTCTGGCTTGAATATGACATCAAAATGATTCATCTCTGCATGGAAGCAAAGCAACACTAACAAAGCAGTGTCCTCACCAATAACTACTATTTTCATTGTGCTACATCTATATATATTTATAATAGCAGTATTTTTTTAAGTTATGAATATGATGCTCTAAAAACATTTTAACAAATAAATTACAAATCAACTTTGTGTGCTTTCATGGATGAGAATTCCTTAATTCATCAAAATTAATATCACGCAGCATTTCAGCATTTTCTGCAAAACTGGTTAAGCTTGACAATCTTGAATCTGTGGATGAGCTACGAAGATAATTTTTTACTCTTTAAAATACTAAATGATCTCTCACCAGATGCATTTGTTGACATCATACACAACAAAATTCTCAGTGTCGTTTCATTGTTAGGGAAAAGAGTTATTAATTGTTTTTCACTTACGAACTTCAAAAACTCAGCAGGCAAATGGTGATCCTTTACATCTAAGTTAAAAGCCTCGATGCAGGTCTAATCTACTGACAGTTCTGGCAGCCAGGCTCACAGCCTTGCTTATTTATTTACTATAAATAAGTTTTGACCCTTATAAATACCAACATTTTATCATGTAACTACACACAAAAAACATTTGTACACATTATCAATAAAACAAAATATAAAATTAAAAAGTTAATTATTTAGGCCTAAATATAATTTAATAAATATAAAAATATCTACTATTTCTCTGGCCTGTGACCCCTAGGCCCGGGCCTAATGGGTAATCAGTCACCGAGTTTATCAGAAAGGGAATTAATTAATAGCTGTTTATTCTGTATATTACTTTGAAACATCTCCTTTTTAATCTTAAGGGCCATATTTTTCACAAATAAAACAGTTTGTGAAGTTCCCTTTGATCTTCTTGAATGAATAACATATTTTGTTGATGGACCAGTAGGTTAACCATAAAAAACTATTGTCGCTTTTCTGTATTTTTTGTTGACATATTTTAAGTAACTTTCACATATGTCATCACAAGTAGCATTGCATGCCCATAGTATACATTGTAATAAGGTACCACCATCAATCACATAATGAACATTCATAATGGATTCCATTTCTTCAAGTGATTCAAGTTTCATCACTTCTTCTGCTAACATTGGTTTATTCGCTTGTAACATGAATCTATGCATGTAAAAAAGTGCTGAAGGATAACTACATAGTTTGTTCTTGAATATAGTTTCTTGAACATCCTCGGCTCTGTTCAATGCATCAACAAGCCTTTGAAAAAGTAGTTGCATGTCTATTTGTATCGTGTCTCCATCAACCATCACTGCTGATTTATGAGCAAGGGTAACTGCTTGAGCTTTCCGTTTGAAGGTATGATCTTTGAACTTAACCCCAGACATTGACTGAATAGTAATCAAGCCAACTTTTGGAAAGGTAAACAGTGATATTCGCTGTTGCTACCATATATGTTGCAGTATTATGCAGTTCTTTGTCATCAGAAAAAGGGTTCTCATATTTGAAAAAAGATAACTTTCTGGCGTCACAATCATCCCTTTTAAATTTTGATATTGTTTTGTCTTTATGCTGCTCACTTTTATTTATTATTATTATTATTATTATTATTATCATAATCATCATCTTCACTGCATCTTACTACCCAGTCGGGTTACGCTAATGTGTACTGGTAGGGTGATTGTGAGATGAAATGGAGGACCTACAGTTTAACGTGGGATCCGAACCACGGTGAGAGGCCTGGCATTCCACACATTCACAAGTTGTGATTAATACATGTCTTGTCATAGGTGAAGGAAGGGTTTGGCAATCAGATAAATCTGTGCCAGGACCGAGGATTAAGCCCCGGACCCTCAGCACAGAAGTCTGACAATTTACCCCTAGACCACCAGGTCACCCCTGTTCACTTGTAAACTAAAATAAAGATTCCAGTTCTTGCATTACACTGTTAACTTCTGCACATTTCAGGATTAATAACTACCACACTCTTAGTTGATATTCCTACATCCCTCGGTCCTTTGGTAAGCCACCACTAGTTTTCAAGATTCGCATCAAAACTTGTTCAGCAACCAAATTGTTGACAGACCAGCCCATGAATAATAATATCATACTTTTAATATATTATGATTTTTTTTTGTTATGGCTTAGGCGGAAATATTATTTAAAAATAAGTATTTATAATATTTCTAGTAAAATATGATTAAATGTAACTTAGGTTGGTATAGTATAACACTTATTATTATCCTTACGGGATATACAATGCATTCGTAGTTCTTTAGTACCACTTTCGGTTATATTTGATATCATGGGAAAGGAAATTTTAAGAGGAACAATAAAGGAAGGGGGTATAATTTCACTAATTGTGAAAGGGAAGTCAGTATTTCATAAATTAACAGTGAAAATATTGTCTTCAAAAGCCATTTTGAAAAAATTGCGTCTTTCCACCAACCATATTTTGGTATACTTGTATATGTTATTTATGACATTTTTCAAGAGTGAATGCCGCCAGTTTCATCTTTGTACTAATTATTTCCAGGTTAAACCACATATTCAGGGGCCTAAATGGGTATAAAGTATGTCCGTACAACACTTCAAGGTCACTTCTCTTCTCCATAGCAGGTCTGTTACACACCTATAGAACAACTCTCCATAGCAGGTCTCTTACACACCTATAACAACAACTCTCTCTGCTGTCCTCTTCTCATTACATCCCCTCTACACAGCTTTACTAGGCCTTACTTACCCTCTTCCTTGTCATTACCATCACTTTTATATAATCTAATAGGTAATAGTTTAAAATTTGCCTCTACTGCTTTCATTTGAATCCATGTGCACACCAGCGCCAAACTGATATTTACTTGGTATTCTGTACGGAAACTGTTGATCATGGATGTAAGTTTCAAGTCATTTTGAATTTGATTAGCAAGTAACTGATAAATATCATCCAGATTTGGATTTGATAAATATATTTATCTTATAGCTACTTTTGTAAAGCATAGTACCATTCAACATTATTATTAAATGATAAATAATTATACTAAGAATACAAATTTATTTGGCTCAGGCCCTTTGAATTAAATCAGTTCTGATTTAAAAATAAATGTTTGGTTTTCACTATCTTGAATATTTAATGAGATATTAAACCTTCAAAGATATTTTTAAAACAGCAAAATTTAAAATAGGTAGTTCTGTTAAATAATTTGATCTGAAAAATATTTATTTATAGTTGTTTTCTTTTTGTTTCAGGTGGTACACAACATTGTGTTTGATGAGCTGACTCTTGAAAAAGCAGTGGGTCATGGCTGGAAGCAATGGTTGTGTACGGAAACAAGTAGTTCCGTCACATTGACAACAGATTCATAGCCACGCCCATACCTACTTTATAACTGAACTTTAGTAAATAGTGATGTGTACATTAAACTTAGCTACTCACCAAGAATACTTATCATATAGTTAGACTTTAAAATATTACAATATTTACTGAGTTCAAACTATGCTTGTTTATATATGATGAACTCAATTAACAACAAATTATATCAAGAAAAACAAAACAGGCTAGTTTTCTCAACCTTCTTGATTCTCTACATCCGATAGTTCCATGTACCTTCTAACATCCGCTCACTGCGAATTATGTTGACATTAACATTCAAGAGATACTTCTGAATGATCTGACACCTTAGCTAAGTCTGTAGCATGCTTACCTACTGAGTTAAGGGTCCCAGGTTCGATTCCCGGCATGGCCGAATAATTTGATCATGGTGAAATGTGGGCTTACCCTTTCACATTGATGAATTAACGACTGGGGACTGGATGTTGTGCCTGTCCTAGTCTCAAGTTAGATTATAAGGCATATGAAGCTATGACAGGCCTAGCCAGCTGTTAGTGAAACATATATGGCTTGGATAAAAAACTGACTCAAACCACAGGCTGGAAACAGTAATGGATGTAAGAAAGACACTTTTAAAGAGCGCATTGCTTTCTCAAGAGAAAGTGTATCTACAGATTAGCATTATTCCATTGGTTGATCAGATACTAACTAAAACACGCTCTTTCCTCCTGCCCCTAATCCCCCCAACATCTAGCCACATGTCTTCACACCCAAATGAAACCACGCCCTCTCATGTCTCTCTAACAAAATCATCACTTCTTGTTGAAACAGTTAACGTATTGATGTGTGACAATATTTTAACTAATGCCATTATGAGTATTTGATAGCATTGATAGCCATGTATCTATTACTTTTTAACTACTGTATAATATGTTCTTATTTCAAACATACTTTATTTTATTGGTTTTGTGACTTATGCAATATCCATAAACATTAAAATAACTAAAATGAACAAATATAATTTACATTTAAGCTACCACATTATTTTTACCACCTTTATGTAATTTTATAGATCAGTATAATTTGTGTTCAAAATATCAACAAGAAACTTTGAAAGAGTGCTTCTAGAAACTCTATACGTGTGTTCCAGAGTACTGAATGAATCACCAGTGAGGTGTCATCGAAACGTTATTTGGAGCTTAATCTCAGGTGATAAAGCATCCCTCATTACTGTGTTCTGAAAAATAAAAGCTAGTTTAAAATACAACACCAGCTATTCTTAGTTGTTTGAATGTATAACATATACTCTATCTAAAACAGCAATATTTATTGTATATTTACCCGCCTTGGTGGTGTAGTTAACTAATGCGCTGGTTTCATGTTGAGCTAGATGGCCAAGGACGGGAAGATCGAGGTTTGAATCTCGCTCGGGTGAATTGGGGTGGTTTTCCACTCTCCCTCAACGCAAATGCAGGTTCACACATTTGTAGCCGACTATTTCCACACGTCCATCATATACTCTGCCTTAAAATATGAGTGAAGAATGACCCTGGGCACAGGACGATTCCTGGATAGCTCAGTGGTTAGAGCATTGGCGAGGTTAGAGCATTGGCGTACTAAGCCAGAGGTCCTGGGTTCGATTCCCGTGTCCAGGTGTCATTTTTCAATTTTCAGAATAATGATATCTAGATGGAGAATTCCTCACTAGCATAAATAATAGCTTTGGCTATTAAATTCTTTCCTATTTTAGTTTAATTATTGTGTTTCAATGTATGATCACTAGAACTGAAGCTAAAGAGTAAACCTTTGTCATAAAACCAACAAATGAATTACTAAATAGCCCTGTAGACATCATTCCCATAATGATCGGCTGGCTAGAATATGTGATAACCCTTCATGTAACATTCACTTAACGTGAAAGACCTCCCAGGACATCTATTAGGTTAAGTGAACTGCAAGTGAATTTTAAGTTAACTGCATCATGATCGCTTCCATTTAAGAACACGAGGAGAACCTTTATGTTAAGTTATAACAAGGTAACCATAAGTGAACATTAAGTTGATCATGATCCCGGCATAACAGCAAACGCCTTATAATGGAATTGGGTATAAAAGTTTATGTGAAGATCTTACAGATTTTGATTTATTAAAACATAAATTTTTGAGTGAACAGTCACTTACAGAAAATTGTGCAAAGTTCCATAAAATTTGCAGAAACAAGTGCTATAAATCGAAACTGGCAAGATCACTGTCGACAAAGAGAATAAATGAATATCAGAAAGTAGATAAAGAATGTAGTACTTCTAGGACTAAACATTCGGTATTTATTGTGGGTGATGTAAAAGATGCATGCTTCTTCTATGATGAACCAGATGCGGAACTTGTTAATGTTAGTACACTGGAACTGAGTAATAGGGTTTGTGATGCTGCAGTTATCGTTAATAGGTTGCATAGATATGGAGTGAGTGTGTCATATGAACATGTACAAGAAGTGTGAGCAAGAATAACAAACAAATTAGGTATTTCAGCAATATGTCATTGATAGTGTTGTGTGGCAGTACCTGCTTTTGCAAGACATGGTAAGAAGACATGCTGGTAGACTTGACAGCCCTGGTGAAAATCTCAAGAGGAAACCAGAGAAATCCAGAGAAAACCAAGCTCTGGGTTTTACTCTGGTTTTCATTCGGTTACGAAACAACCAGAGTTAGTCTGGTTCGTTCAGGGTCTCTGGTTTACTCTGGAATGGTTTGGTTACCTTGGGATGCTCTGGTTTTTTATTTCTTCAGAATTCTTTTGTTTGCAATGGAATACTCTGATATTTTTCTCTGGAATGTTATGGTTTGCAATGAAATACTATGGTATTTTACTCTGGCCTATGCTGGTGCTCTCTGGGATGCTATGGTATTTTACTCAGGTCTAGTTCTCTCTGGTTTGTTATGGTATTTTACTCTGGTTCATGATGGTATCTCTCTGGGATGCTATGGTATTTTACTCATGTTCGTGATGGTTCTCTCTGGGTTGCTATGGTATTTTACTCTGGTTCTTGATGGTTCTCTCTGGGATGCTATGGTATTTTACTCTGGTTCATGATGGTTCTCTCTGGTTTGCTATAGTATTTTACTCTGGTTTGTGATGGTTCTCTCTGGGATGCTATGGTATTTTACTCTGATTCTCTCTGGGTTTGCTCGGGTATTTTACTCATGTTCGTGATGGTTCTCTCTGGGATGCTATGGTATTTTCAGGTTCTTTCTGGGTTGCTATAGTATGTGTTGGTTCACAAGTTCAAATCATGAAATTGAGATCTAGTGATTAAAAAACACATATTTACAAGAGAATTCAATCAAATTTTTTATAAATTATGATTAAGAATAAAAGATGTATTATGGTTACATTTTGTAACTATGATAAAGAATAAAAGGTTAATTATGCATATAATTTATTTAACAATTAAAAAAAAAGAAAGTATATTCATCTCATTAGTCGTCACTAATAATTTATTGCAACAAAATAAATAAATTGATTTTTCTGCATTTTTAACCCTTTCTGTTTCATTTACAGAATATTCCGCTAATTAAAATTCTCCCAAGTGTCATTTATGATATTTTCCACCGCAGCTTAGTATGCTTTATGTGTCAAAAACAGAACATTCCTTGATCATTCGTTTTTCTGAGTTACAGAATATTTTGTGGATGGCAGTGCAGGATATTTGGTCAAATATACAGTGAGCTTAGTGATCTTACAAGTGATGACAATGACTGATAATAGTGAAGATAAAAACCCTTTCATAATAACGCCAAGCCTCTTTGATGTGGATACACCCCCAGTAGAATTATTCTAGGCTCTTCTTTGACTGCAAAATGTTAGACCATTTATGTGAGGAAACTAACCTATATGTTGGCAAACAATGCTGACTTATAATATACCACATTATGATTGAAACATTAAAATTCATGTTTTTTGACTTGAGTTTCACACAAGTAAAGTAAAAATTATCTATTTAATAAAAATATATTTTTTGTTATAATTTTGTTTGGAAAAAATTGAGCATTTAAGGATAAAGCTTATTATTTCCATCAACACTGGAAGGGTTAAAATTACAAATTATTTATGTGGGCGATGGTGGTGGGTAAAGAAAGGAGCCGTTCCTGAAACAAAACAAAAATTTTTGTTAATTACAAAACAAAACACTTTTTTAAGTATTTTACACTAAGAAAAAATAGGTAATTTAAAATCAACTATAAAAAATTCCAATATGTTATCATATACCTAATTAGTCATAACATTTTTAATCAGCAGGCAAGCTTCGTTTTTTAGACCGGTGGGACTGAAGGTCAGCTATCTTCCCGCCAACAAAACTGTTCATTCTTGATAAAAACATGGCTTTGGCTTCTCCAGAATACCCTCGTTTATCGAGGTACTCTTTGTATCGTATAGTTAGCTAAGCTTATTGGAGAAGTGGACGTTGGTGGTCGGTGGGGAGGGGGGGTGCTTCCCTTCTTCTCAAATACACAGTAAACTGCTTATACATTCTTTTTGCAAACTTATTGTGAGGTGCTAATTGAACCGTTCACTAAAAATATAATTTATTTGCAGCAATAATTCAGTAACAAGATAGCAGTTGTGAAGTTAGGATGCTTCCAAAAACTTCGAAGTGTGTTACTTTAAATGTATACGTGCGAAAATATGGTGGTGTATTTAAGACAGATGGTACCATACAACCCAAATTTTCCAATTCAAGTGACGTGTGATGCTAGTCCATATGGAGTAAGAGGGGTGCTCTCCCATATTATGGAAAATGGTACCATAAGCCCTGTATCTTTTGGGTCACGCAAGTTGTCTATAAGTGAACAGAACTATGCACACATAGAAAAAGAGACTTTGGCTTTAGTGTTCAGCTGTAAAAAATTTCATAAATATTTATTTGGTAGATCCTTTACACTAATAACAGATCATAAGCCACTTACATCACTGCTAAGTGCTACAAGAGGAGTACCTGTAATGGCAGCACAAGAGTACAACGCTGGGCGATCCTTTTAACAGCATATAATTACCAGTTGGTATATCGAAAGAGAAGTGAGATTCCAGATCCAGATGCACTGTCAAGACTTCTTGTGAAGAAGGAAAAGAGTCAGAGCAGAGTATTAATTTCTTTTCTCCCTTTATGGATTTACCTATCACAACCAAAGAAATTGAGAGAGAGACAAGAAAGGACAAAACTCTGAGGGCAGTTTAGGATTTTATTTTGAACGGATGGCCAAGAAAGTTGAATGAAGTAACATTAATGCCCTACTTAGATCGCAAAGAAGAACTGTCAGTTGAAGAAAATTGCCTCATGTGGGGAAATCGAGTAGTTATTCCTACAATATTCCAGGAAGCAATCTTAGGAATATTGCACGAAGAATATCCTAGTATATGCTGAGTGAAAGCTCTTTCTCATAACTATGTGTGGTGGCCCAGACTAGACTCAGACATAGAAGACATGGTACTCAAATGTGACATTTGTCAAATGACACAACAGGGACTAATAAAAGCCCCTTTACATCATTGGTATTTGCCCAACAGGAAGTGGGAACGAGTAAATTTAGATTTTGCTACAAAAGACAAACACAACTTCTTGATTCTAGTTTACGCTTACAGTAAATGGGTAGAAGTGTTTCCCATGAAGTCTACTACATCCACAAAAACTATTGAGAAGATTCGGACATATTTTGCAACCTATGTTTGCCCAGAGAAGATAGTGTCAGATGGAGAACCGCAGTTTGTTTCCCAAGAGTTTGAAACTTTTCTAAGAAGTAATGGAGGAAAACATATCTGCTCTCCTCCCTACCATCCACAGTCAAATGATTAAGCTGAAATCATACATTTCTTGAACAGGTGCTGCAAGAGGAAAGGAATAAGGAAAGAAGGAGTATACAACATAAAATAGATTATTTTGTCTTTGCAGCTTTGAAAACATACTTCCTCTCAATCCTGATTTCACCGCCAAGTGGTGTACCCCAGGATCTGAGTAACCTGGTGGAGGTTGGGTAGAACCCCAAAGGAAACCAGGTCAGATGCAGACGAGAAACAGGAGACTGGTCAGGGTCAAAACCAACAAGCTTGGTACAGGGTTTGGCCAGTTGGTAGGAGTGTGAGGGTTGGTGATGATTTATCTCATCATCACAACCCTCACACTCCTAGCCTCAGTTAGGTAAGGTTACCACCAATAGAAAGTCTACCTGATGACTTATTAGTGGCAGACTCAGGTATAGGCCACGACAGGAGTAGTAATTCGATTGCCAAGACCAACACAAATACTCAAGAAAACAAAGTCAAATGCCGGATTGGAAAAAGAGTGAACAAACAGCTACGAATAAGGACTCTGAACATTGAAACACTGACTGGAAGATTGGAGGAGATTGTGGATATGATGGATAAAAGGATAGTGGATGTCCTAGGCCTGAGAGAGATCAAGCGGAGAGGGAGCAGCGTAAAGGAATTAAGGAATGGCTTCATTCTACGTTGGATGGGAAATGATGAAGGGAGGAGAAACTGAGTAGGATTCGTAGTGAGAGAAGGGCTGCAGGTGGAGGTGGTAGGAACGAATGACAGAATAATAAATATGACATTAACTGACAGGGAAAAGGGTGGAGGTGATACAAGTGTATGTCCCGCATATGGGGTGCCCAGTGGAAAAAAAGGACACGTTTGAAGAAGAACTTGAAAGGCAAATGGAAAACGAGTGTCAGATTGTAATGGGGGACCTCAACGCAAAAGTAGAAAAAGAGAGAGGAGGGTTCGAGGTGTTAGGGAAAGAAGGATGTGGAAATAGAAACGACGAGAGTAGAAGGTTGTTGAGGCTACGTGAAATAAATAAAATTACGGTGGCAAACAGCTCGTATAAGAAGGAAAGAGAAATCCATAAGATCTCTAGATACAGAAGGGATGGTGAGCAAAAGTCGGTGATAGACTACTTTATCATGGATGAAGAAATGAAAAGGCAGACTGTAAACATAAATACAGTCAACTCTCGATTCTACGACCCCGGGAATAACGTCCCTCTCGAAGTAACGACCCTTTTTGGGGGAACCGTGAAAAATGTGAATAAAAAAGGTCGAAAATCTTAAGGAAATCGGCCGTAAAATGTGTTTGTTGCACTTACGATTATTTTTGTGAGCGCTGTATTACTAGTAGCTGGGGTAGGTCAGGTATAAAAATAGACACCAACCTACCAATGCCAGCCAATAGCACTTGACTCTGTCCACCCCATCCCACAAGCAACACAATGTTTCCCCGCGCGCGACTGCCGCTACATCACGCGCCAG
>CABFWB010007732.1:0-22600 GCA_902151455.1 Timema bartmani
GTTCTCGCTTATCGTAATGAATTCTTTGATCCTTTAGCTATCCAGTGGTATAATTTAATTTTGGGTGTAGAGGAAAGATTTGAAACTACAACACCAAACTGTATCCCCCGATTTTGTTATCATTAGGTTTTTTGAATTGCCCCCGTATGGTAGTAAATTTAAAGACGTATTCACGTCAAAACTGCATTGAAAAGGATTTTTTTTTGACCATTTTAGAATGGTTTCACAGATAAGCACTGTGCACAAATCTTCATTCTCTCATAATAGGAATATATTATAGTTATTAATAGGGAACTTTGTCACTTTGCCCCCCATCGTCACCACGGAAAATGTCGAGTAATTATTCAAATACAAATACACTGCATACATTTCTGGCATATCGTACGTAGGTCTTATTTTTCTCCTTTTACTCCTATAACTCACGTGCACACACAAACTCAGATGCGAGCTGGGAGCTGAGCTGTGCCTGTTATGATGAACGATCTTATAATCGATATCTTAAAAAAGGTACTATTTGATGGTATATACGGTATATAAGCACACACGCATAGTGGCTCTTGGTAGAAATAATGCAGCACTTGACCCTTTATAAAACCGTCAAGATCTCAAAAGGATACCATTACTGCATTTAACCAAATAGAAAAACGTGTTTTGGTCAAGGAAACAAGAAAAAAGTCACTACTCTTCAACTGTCCTGAGCACCTTGCCTAAAAGAGGAGATAAATATTTAGGCCTATATACGATTTCCATGTAATGAACGGGAGCAAGGGCATACGGAAGGGCAGGAAAAAGTAAAATTTAACGCTGACTTAAAAAAAACACACGATTGTAAGCAATTGTATATGTGTGTGGTAGTCCCTCTCACTACACCTAAACATGTTCCTTCAATGGAGTTGCCTGAGGAACGATGGTTAGGGTGAGCCACTCTTCCTGCTCCCCTATCCCAAACATGTTCCTCCTAACTCCAGTGGGGAGAAACTCAGATGCCTTCTTAAGAGAGTAAGCGGCAAAAATGTAAAACAATATTATATGATGGTGTCCAGATGCATATTGTTGGTAATGTTAGAGCTATAACTTTGCTTGGGAGGGAGAGGAGGTATGAAATCATCTCATCTTGGCCCTCCGGTCACAAAACTAATAAAACCAGTAACTCACATCGTACTATACCTGTCCCTCTTCAAGCGCGATGGAAAAAAATCCAAATAAAGGTAAAGAGAGATGCTTATAGTTTTATCCTTCAATAACATGTGCGTTGAGTACAGCACGTTACCTCAAAGAGTAGTTAGACAATATAAACCAGCCAACCACAAGATTATAAGAACCACACTAGACGAGACTAGAAATCCTGGCTTAAGATGATAATTGGACCCTAGTTTGGGAATCCTATTTAGCTGACCTTAAGATGATTAAACGAATCCAGTTAGAGGATTTCAGTCGTCACAGTAAGTCCACAGTGAGTAAATTAGAGGACTCAAAACTTGAGACAATTATTATAGGATACAAATATTAACCCTAGTTAGAAAGAAACTAGCTATAAAGAAATTGTTTCCCAAACTACTAGAGGTACGCACCCGCCTCGGTGGCGTAGTTGGCTAACGCGCTAGTCGTGTTGAGCTCAACCGCCGAGGACGGGGAGATCGAGGTTCGAATCTCGGTCTGGTGAACTGGGGGTGGTTTTTCCTAAATGGTTTTCCACTCTCCCTCCACGCAAATGCGTATTCAGTTCCTCTAAATTCAACCTTCCCAATTCCCAATCCATTAGCGTAATTAGTACTTAAGCGTATAACCCGAACGGGTAGTAAGACGCGGGGCTAAATATTATTATTATTATTACTAGAGGTACGCGTTAAACAGCTAAATGAGTGAATACAACCAAGGTTGAATAAGTGAGTTAATGAAAAGATAGGTGAGTGCGCTAGTGGTAAGTGAATGCAATCTTAGGTGTGTGGATGCAAGACTATCTGAGTGGGTGAGTGAGGTGAGTTGTAATTGAATGTAAGCAAGGGCGAATGGCAGAGTGAAGTGAGTAAATGAAAGCCTGGCCAGGTGGGTGAGTGAATTCAAGCTTGGCCAAGTGTGTGGATAAAGTGAGTGAATGCAAGCTTGGCCAGGTGTGTGGGTAAAGTGAGTGAAGTAAGTTTCTGGAGGGTTAGACCAAGAACAGAGCTTCCTAGCTGAGGATGTCTACGTGACGCGAGCAAACAATCATCATCATCATCATCATCATCATCAGTACTAACAAGGTGAGTTCCACAACAGTTCATCAACTCGTGTCACTAAATAGTTTCGCCCAGTGTGGAAGGCCTTATTAGCAGTTTGTGGTCCATCGTGTTTGGAGCTCTCGCTAGTTGTTCACTGTTCAGTGTTAGTTGTACAGTGTTCAGTTGTTCAGTGTTAGTTGCACAGTGTTCAGTTGTTCAGTGTTAGTTGTAGTTGCACTGTGTTCAGTTTTTAAGTTTTTCAATGTTGCTTGCACAGTGTTTAATTGTTTAGTTGTTATTCTAGTATTTATGCTGTACAAAGATGTATAGGGTGAGCAAATAACTAACGGTAACCAGTTATTACCCGCCATCATTTCAAAGAAAAATTGCAATAAAATTGAAATTATCTTACCCATGGATAAGTGGTTAAATTTGTCAAAGACTAAGACAGCAGATAATACTGAAGCTATAGATACTGCAGAAATGGGATCATCCAGCTCTAACAAAAATGTGCAGATATATGGATCTGAAGATATTTCTTATTTGTGTGCAAAAATGAGGACATACAATGAAACATTTTTGCAATATGGATTTACATTTATTTCCACAAATATTTAAGACAGACCTATCTGCGTGATTTGTAATGAATGCTTGGCGAGTGAAAGTCTCAAACCTGCAAAATTAAAAAAACACCTACAGATAAATCATGTTTCCTATTCCAATAAGCCTGTACAGTTTTTCGAAAGGTTATTAGAATAATCGAAAAAAACACCAATATTTTAAACTTATGTACTGGTCGAAAAAATGTACTTAAAAGCATCTTATGAAGCCTCTTACTTAATTTTAAATGCTAAGAAACAATACACCATTTCCGAAGGTTTGTATTGCCAGTGGCAGTTAGAATGAATGAAACTATTCTCGGGGGAAAATATGCAGACGAATTAAAAAACAATCAATCTACTGTAAAATGATACTGTGGGTGGACGAACTTTGGAAATTAGCAATGATCAGCCAGTGTGATCAGCTTATTTAAAGAATTTAAGAAAGTTAGAAATTTGAAATTTAGCTTGATGAATCGACTGACATTACAAACTTCACACAGCTATTGGCATATGTCAGTTATTGTTACGGTAGCAATGTCCACGAAGATTTACTATTTGGTCGGTCGATAGATGGCAGTATAACTGGTGAGGCAGTTTTTCAAAAAGTGAAGTAATTTTTCAAGGAATTAGGGCTAGAATGGAATAACTTTGTTGGAGTATTTTGTACCGTTGTCGCAGCGGTAATGACAGGAATAACTTAATAGTCACCTTTTTGCAAATGTATGTGATGAAATGGAATTAAATTTCATAACACTTTTACTGCATACAGAAATGTCATGGCTGTCAAAGGGACGAGCATTGAGACGGCTATTATCGTTAAAAAAATTAAATAATACTATTTCTGTCTGAAAATTACTCTGAATATGTCAATTTCTTTCCCAATGAAAATAAGCTGTCCAAATTATGATATCTGTGAGATTTATTTGAGAAACTCTACGAACTTAATATGTATCTCTAAGGGGAGAGCACGAATATTTTTACATTGAAAGATAGAATTCAGGCTTTCATGAAAAAGTTAAACATTTGGAAGAATAAAGTAGAAAATGAATCATTTGAAACTGTTCATATACAGAGAAATTTATTGTTGAAAATATGCTTAGATTTTACTTGACTAAAGAGATATTAATATATCATTTGGTATGCTTGGAAAACAATTTTCAGAATTATTTTCTACTGGAATTAGACAATAATAAACTAGATTGGATTAAAAATCATTACTGTGGAGATTAGATATGTGAAGCTTCTCTCGTTGAAAGCCCAGTAAGAATTTGCAGAACTTTCATATGATTCAAACCTCAAACTTGAATTTTCAAGGAAAAATTTGAACACTTTATGGCTTGGTGTTAAAGCAGAACTTACAATATTGTCGGAATTAACAGTGGCAGCACTTCTGCCATTTGTTATTACCTATTTGTGCGAATAGGCATTTTAGACAGTGAAGGCAATTAAAACCAAATACCACTCAAGTCTTAAGAACATAGAGATTGCTATGAGACCAGCAGTGACAAATATTAAGACATGATTCGAGTTATTGTGTCAGAATAAGCAATCACAGCAATCCCATTGATGGTAAACGTATTCTTATCTTTTGTCTGCCTTCAGTAAAATTTTATTTGGTATATTCAAATTTGATTTTACAAATTAATCGATATTATTTTGTTATTTTGCATTTTTTTACTTATATTTTACATGTCAATATAGTATATAGACCTATAAAAAAATTTAATATAGTAAATTATATGAAGAAACTTTCATTTTTGATATTTCTATAAACAATTTTTAGTCAACATAGTTATTTAATGATATAGCTATACTTATATTTAAGGTACTTTATTATTTCGCTCAAACAGGGTTTGCGCAAAACAGGGTTCAATCAAACGGGGTTCACGCAAAAAGTACGTGCACAAACCGGTAGTTCGACTATATACAGTGCTACTACATATTGCATTTATGACATTGAGTGAAGGATCCTGAAAAAATGTGTCTGGTCCAAAGGGGTCACAGATGAAAATAGGTTGAGAAGCCCTGTGATAGGTGATAACTAACCTTAGCCCACATCAGCTTAGAGATGCTACCTTTGTTCTCTAGACATCATCTGTTCAGTGTTGTTACCTCCTTATATGATAGACGATGTTTAACCCTAGCCCACATCAGTTTAGAGATGTTACCTTTGTTCTCTAGACATCATCTGTTCAGTGTTGTTACCTCCTCCATCAAGATGACATCATCTTAGTGAGGCTACTTTATTACGTAATTGTTTTTCATTGTGGACTAGATATTCTAATAATCTAAAGAAGTGATAGGACTGAAATTCAGCATAGCCTATGTGTTTAGAAAGATTACATTAAATTACTTAAACAATAAAACAGTCTCAAGTAAGGCTATTTTGTCGGTGCAGCCTATGTTTACACTAAATATCTTAAACAAGCGCAAGGACTGCAAGTCAGAGTAGCTTATAAGCTTAGAAAGGGTCCATTAAATACCCTAAAAAAGTGTTGTGTCGGGTTATGTCAGCTAAGTGTTTAGAAAGTATAGGTTAAATACCCTCCAGTACCCACCTGCCATGCATTAGATTGGTAAGATCAGGTTATTAATAGATATATTACTCAGCATGTTAACAGAAAGTATACTTTAAATTCGTAATAGTATTGTGTTTATAGATGGTGTCAATGTCATTTACAGCTTTGACCCTTTTCAAAAGTTTTCATTCTTGAGCTGGAAACATTACCTTTTAGTAAAGAATCTGATTAAATGGATTAGGAAGGTTGCTCCTGTAGATCTGTAATTGGCGCCATAGGCCGTAAAACCACTGAAGAGGTTATTCAAAAATAATTATTTCTATGCCTCAGATCCCTCATTCAAATTACTCAGTACGCCCGAGTGAGTTTCGAACCACCGATACGGTCATAACGCTCTTAGTGAGTATGCCACCTTGCTTGCCTCCAATATGGAATTGTTTATAAGACGCGCCCATCTTGCTTGCTTCCACTCTAGATGCGCTTATAATACACAACTTTAGACATCCCTCTTGCTTAGTTCCCTAATGAAAATCTTCCCTCAACGATAAAAGGATTCCGCCATAGCCAAATATGTTGTTGGACATGGCGTCTTCCCTTACAAGGCCGATATTTGGCAAGAATTACGTCTTCATTATCTCAAAAGGATCAAGGTGAATATCCTCACACTATGTCAAATGAAGCATGGAGACAGAGTTCTCAGAGTTAAAATAGAGCAAGAGTGTGTACACTCATATTTGAAATGGGATATGATAATGGTCGTCTTGAGGGTGGAATGTCCTCACTAGGTAAAATTGATTAATGTGACTATCCTCTGTATGTCAAATGGATATATGCGACTGTGATTTATTGGAGTTAATTGGGTTAGGGGTAGATGTGACTGTTCTCTAAGAGGGTTGAATGGGGTAAGATGGATGTCCGCAACTAGGACAAATGAGTTCATGTAACTCTCCTCCTAAAGGCTAAATGTGTCTGTTCTCTCAGAGTTAAATGAGGTATGGTGACGGTTCTTTCAAGAGTCTAATGTGACAATATGAATGTCATCACTAGGTCAAAATACTGTGCTCTTATTTGATCTACATTTATACCTAAATTTACCTCCCCCTTCCTTTACCTCAGAATGTTATTATTACTCTAGGTAGGATCTACGCACTTATCTATTTCCTCCCTATCTCTCTTGTGGCATGTTTGTCAGTAAATGGTTATGCTTACCTACTGGTCAATGCATTACCCCTCTACTACCGGCATTGTACAGATCTCCTCGAATAATGTGCATACTAGCCCTATCAATAAAAAATAACTCCACACCACATATTAGGCTTTCTGCCCATTTGCATAATTTTTTATTTCCTTGAGACAGATTTTAGTACACTCGACCTGGATTCGAGCATCTAATATTCCCAGGTTAAATAGTCCTTTAAGGCAGAAAAAGATAGGAAGAGAGAGAGGGGAGAGCATATACAATGAAGATAAATAATAGTTTTCCATCAAACAATGTTCAAAATTTTGGATTATAGTTCATTAGACCCGAGAGAAGTAGATATTGTGGACGACAGGTTGATAAAATATTCCTTCAAGGATAAGTTGTATTTGGAAACGTTCGATGGTAAAGTCAGCCGGCTGACCTATTTGAGACGGTCATATTGAAACCCAGTCCATTCTTAGAGGAATACTCAAAGGATTGACTCATCTTCAAGCCCAAGGAAGGGTAGATCTTGCCCTCTATATTTTGGCAGATTATTAGTATGGATGTGTTCACAAGGGAAATGTTTAAGTATGGAGGCATGGTTCTTTTTGCCAGATTATGTGAGTTGCTCATTGTGTGTGCTGAAATATCGAATTTTCCTAATAAAAGGAAGAACTCTGTTGTTGTTCCTTTAAATAAATGCAGAAAGTGAAAATAAGATTCATATATTAATTAGTTTGTTTATTATTTCAGGCAAAGTGTTTGGGAAGGGTCTAATTGATAAGGTGGCTAAAAAACTGTGGACAATATGTGTGGTGTGCAATGTGGTTTCATGATAGGGAGAGGTTAACCTTATCAGATATTTACATCGCAACAAGTGATGGGAAAATGTATGGCAGTAAGGTATAAAGGGTATTTGTGCATTTGTTGATCTGGAGAAAGTGTACGATTGGGTGAATAAGAGTATATTATGGAATATTCTGAGAGCGTATGGTGTACTTGTTAGTAAATGCAATCATGGTGGTGTATAGTGGTGCTAAACAAGCATTAAGTTGAATGGAGCTTTGAGCGAATGGTATGACATTGAATAGGGTGTGGTTGAGCTAGGTCTCCATTGTTGATTGATAATATATTCAAGGATAATTGTGTGAGGGATGTTTGTGAGGATGCGGTTGCTAAGTAAATGGACAATGTGATGTTGAGAGTTCTTCTATATGTAGATGATGCCAGATTCATGTCTGAAATTGAAATTGGCTTTCAAAATGCATTAAATCGTTTGAATGTGGTGATGTGTGGAAATGCGTATAAATTTCTCCAAAACTACGGTTAAAAGTTTCATAAAGATGCATCAGGACACGATTGTCATTTTAGTATAAATGGAAAACTGTTGGAGCAAGCGAATGATTTTTTGCATTTGAGTAGAATTTTTTCTAAAAACAGGAGGATGGATAGTGAAATCTACTTGGGAAGGCATCTAGAAGAGTAGTTCAATGTATGTGAACTATTGCTAATAGGGAAGTAGTATCGAAGAGTTAAAAATGGCAATATATAAAAATGTGTTAATGAAAACTTTTTCTTTGGATGTGTAGCATGGGTTTGTCGGGAGAAACACAAGAGCAAAGTGTATGTGGTAGAATGAGATATCTAAGAAATGTTTGTAGAAAAACCAATATGGAGGGAGTCATTAATGAATGGATGCTGGAGGAGTGAGGTTTGAAAGAAAATCCAATAAGTAAATATTGAAGAAACTTATTACGTTGGATTGGGTATGTTGAGAGAGTGTGAGTGTGGATCAAGTGAAGAAGCAAGTATATGGTGGTATAGTGTGTAGCTCTAAAGGAAAGTGTAGGTTATGTAAGACTTGGTTAAATGATATAGGTGAAGGTGCAAAAAAGTGAAATATTAAGAGTTTTTGGAATAAAATAGCATGTATGCTTAGGTGTATGGGTGTTGTTGAAGAAAAGGGATTAAGCAAGGACAGATAAGTGTGGAGAAAGTGAATGAGGATGGATCATCTATAATAAGTATAGAGTTGAGTTTTTTAAGCAATATTCACAGTATATTGCCAAACCCGGAAGAGAACAGCGAGAGTATACGTGTTTGTGCGTGTGTATGCGTGCGTGTAGTTATCTATGAGTGTATGTATGTGTGTGTGTGTGTGTGTATGTATGTACGTACGTACGTATGTACGTACGTATGTGTACGTACGTATGTGTACGTACGTATGGTTGTATGTATGTACGTATGTGCGTACGTACGTATGTGCGTACGTACGTATGTATGTATGTACGTATGTGCGTACGTACGTATGTATGTATGTACGTATGTGCGTACGTACGTATGTATGTATGTACGTATGTGCGTACGTACGTATGTATGTATGTATGTATGTATGTATGTATGTATGTATGTATGTATGTATGTATGTATGAATGTATGTATGTATACATAAAAACACAAAATATTTTACATTTGAATAACTACCTCAACTTGAATATATCTGTAGTGTACACTAATATAATATATTATGAGTGTGGAAAAGTCTATATACTCCCAACTTATGGAACCATTGTAAATATAATGGTGAAAATAAGAACATTTAATCTTTCACATTTCATGGGAATATACTAATTTTAATTGAAGCTATTCTACAAATTATGATTCCTACTTTATTCCTAATTAATACAATTTGATTGTAAAAAAAAGAATCATTTTATAAAATTTGCATGAAAATTCATGGAATGATATAAGTACATTATTAGATAGAATATAAAATTTTTCCATTAGATTTTGATGACTTCTGAATCAAAAATGTTTTATTATTATCACAGAACAGACCTTTATTATTGATGTTGTTTAGGCTTTAATAAATTGGAATTTTTTTGATAACTTAGATTTTAAATATTGCATTGTTTAATAGGACTTAATTTAGAAGGCTTCATTGGTGATCTCTTTTTATTTATCTACCAGAAAGTTTTAAAAGCTTACTACTGTATTAGAAATAAATGCGTAGTTAAAAAATGTATTCTCTATCTAGGCTACCATATCTTGTGCTAGAACTCTCAATACACTAGCCAAACTTGGGTACTATTGGCCAGCTCATTAAGTGACTTCCATTTTAAACAACTAATATAATTTATCTAAAGGACATCATCATACACAAAACTTATGGCTACAAAAACTATCGTGATAATATACATACACACGCATTTGTTTTGCTTTACCTATAAACCAATCAAATTAAATAGTTATACCGTCATTCAATTGATACAGTTTTAATTGGCCTAGACCATGCTACAAAACTCATGATTTGTAACTGTGCCATCAACATAGGTCATGTTGGCACTAACTTTATTATTTCAATTAATTTTAAGCATGCATTAATGAATAATCACTAGTTACCAGATTGTCAAGCAACTCATCCCAGTTCTTTTCAATAACAATCTGTTCAATGAAACTACTATGCATTGATATAGCTAATATAGATCATACCATATATACTATGCCATAGCAATACATTTTTATCACTTGTTTAAAGTAAGTACTTTCAATTGTTCTAAACCAATGGAATCGTTGAAAGCAATATTAACTAGATTTTTATTGTAATTAATAAATATTTATATGTTCTCACTCTAAGCTATATTATTTTCCTGCATTTTAGTGTGTAAAATTAGATTTTCTGAGTATAGTGTAGCACACATATTTATCTTAAGTGTTAAGTTTAATCTCTTTTTATTCACTAAACATTTTCTATGTAAATTAATTTCTAAAAGTAACAATTTTAACAGGACCAAATTACATACCTACTTTGAATAATAGCATTAACATTATACATCTCGTTATGGATACAGCAGATAAACGGAACATTATTTAATTACTAAATTTACGGTGTTTGTTTCATCATACTCACTATTTTATATTTTATTTATAGTTGTTATCCAGTACTGGCGTTAGAGCGTACAGCGCATTTACATGAATATCAAGTAGAACCAGGTACTGTGGCGATATTTGAAGGAAGACACCTCCTCATCACTCTACATTAATTATAAAACGTTACAGGACTCCCGCAGCTTATTATGCTAGCAAATAATAATAATGTCTGGTTATTAATATAACACCTTTATCTACACATCACAATTATAGTGTGTATTTTGTGTTTGTTACTGCGGAAGGTTTCTCCTTTGTTAAACATTACCAAGTTATTTTATCGTTGCTTCTTTTGTTTTAAAATGGATACCTATAACATACTTCTTCCTGTTTGTTTTTTTATGAAAAATAGTAATGTGTTTTTAGGTTTTTTTATTTGAGTTCTTTGTGAGCTTCATTTTGCATAATTTAGAAGATGTCATGTTATATTATGGTTCTTTTATAAATGATTTCAAATATATTAGTTTATGTTTAAAGCACTGGCTGCATGATTGTATAGCGCCTTATTAAGTAACTTCCTTATTTGTGTTAACCACTAAAAATAACCATCCCCTTAGTGCACTGTCAAGGTTGGAAATCATGTCCCACTGTCTAGAGACTATTAAGATATTAAAACAGCAAACCTTGAGTGTAGCCTACTTTAACCCAAATAATTTCATCTGTTAAACGAAGTTGTATTTCAGTGGTAATTTACGACGTTTTGTCAGTTATAAATGCATTGCAAACTTATTTTATTGAATATTCTAACCAAGATATCTTACTTATTAATATTTCACTCTTAATTAGAGTTGAATAAAGATAACTTTTTAAATGCAAAGTGAAATCAAAGCAAAGTTTGAAAAATATAAAGCAAAGTCATAGCTAAAGTTGAAGATAAGGTTTGGGTTTATGTCACACAATACTGCTTTTAATTTTTAATTATGCACAAACCCACCTCAGTGGCGTAGTTATCTAACGCGCTAGTCAATTTGAGCTAGACTTTCGAGGACTGGGAGATCAAGTTTCGAATCTTAGTCGGATGAACTGGGGTAGTTTTTCCTAAATGGTTTTCCACTCTCACTCAATGCAAATGCGGATCCACTTACTTAAAATTAAATCCTCCCAATTCCTAACCTAACTCATAAGCGTATGATCCGAACGGGTAGTAAGAAGTGGTGCTAAATAAATAAAATAAATAACTATGCATTAAGTGTATCTAGCTAAAGAAAGGGCTTGGGTAAAAAATAAAACTCACTGTACTACTATTTTATGCTAACATTTAGGCCTAATATAAATATATCCATACTTACATTATATCTGCTATTTAATGATTATTCGGTATTAAAATACTGATTAGTAGGTGTTGCTGCTAAAAAAAATATATTTTGGTTTATTTTACCTCATCTTGGCACCCAAACGGGATAAATGCATTCATTAATTACACTAAAGGGATAGGGACAAAAAAGGTAATGGAAATGTAACTTATTTGCAAAGGGGTGTATTGTGAAACCATCTAGTAAATACTACCTTCAGTACAACCGACCAAGATTTGAACCCTGGTATTTCTGTCAGCAGCAGTACAATCTAACCCTAGAGTGCGACCATGTGACCACTGACCCGGGTAAGTTTGGTTTCTTACCTCCATATTTATTGATGATGTGAAGGTTAACTGTGGGTGTCTAAGAGAAAGCCAAGGAGGCGACATTTCAAAGCTTCTTACACACCTGGTCATGAGTGCTAACAGCTAGCCCACATTTATCGGATCTATTCAAGTAGATGTGTGGTTTCATCTAATTGAGTTCTCGGGATGGGTTGTTTCGGTGAGAGATAAAAAACATTTGTGTGTATAGAGAGGGTGGGTGGGTAGTAAGGTAGAGAGCTATCATGGTTTTGTTCCAATTTAGTGTATCTTTTATTATAGAAATATTGTGTAATATACACAAATGTCCGGTTTCTTAGCACCGCGTCTTACTATCCGCTCAGGTTATACACTTGTGTACTAATTACATTAATTGCTTTAGGGACCAGGAAGGTTTAATTCATAAGAAATATACCTAAACTCGTGTGGAAAACCATTTTGTAAAAACTAAACTTAGTACATCCGATCGAGATTTGAAACTCGATCCCCTCGTCATTGGCAGTCTAGTCTACTGCAAGATTAGTGTATTGGACCATGTGGTCACCGAAGCAGGTTAAATAAATGATATACAACTTACCAAACAAGTTTTTAAAATCGTTAAGCTATTTTAAAATCTGTATTGATAGGTTGTATAAATTAATTTATATGACACTTCATATAAAATTTTCAATGGCTGTTTGTTACAGCTCAGTACAGAACAAATATTATTAAGCTCATTTTCTTCATTATAAATTGTATACTCCTTACTAAATATTCCCGGAAAGTTTTCTAAAATGGTAAATCAGATTTATTGATTATCGGTTTTTAAATTAAACCTACTAGCAAATTTTTACGCCACATCTTACTTACTACCTATTCAGTTTTACGCATATGTAATAATAACGTTATTAAGTCAGGGATGTGAGAGATTAAATTAATAGGAAATATACCCACATTTGCATGGAGAAACAATATAAAATAATTCTGGAAAAACCTCCATCAGTACAGCCTAACGGGATTTGAACTTCGATGTCCCTGTCATGAGCAGTTTAGTCTAACACGAGAGTGACGTCTTAGACCATGCGGCCACTAGTGCAGAAAGTAAAACTATGTGTACTACGATATCAGGCAAAAACTAAACCGACCAAAATCCGTTTCTTTGACCGTATGGTCTAAGGCGTCACTCTTGTAATGGAATAGACTGCCGATGACCGAGAGATCAGAGTTCAAATCCAATCGAGTATATTTATAATTCTTTTTTCCTAAATGGGTTATCCAGTCCACCTCATTACAAACTATTTCATTCTTGAACTAGTTCTGTCCAGTCCACCTTATTACACCCTATCCCTATCTTGAGCTAGTTCTGTCAAGTCCACCTTATTACAACCTATCCCTATCTTGAACTAGTTCTATTCATTCCACCTCATTACAACCTATTCCTATCTTGAACTAGTTCTATCCATTCCACCTTATTACAGCCTATCCCTATCTTGAGCAAGTTCTGTTCAGTCCACCTTATTACAACTTATCCCTATCTTGAGCTAGTTCTATTCATTCCAACTCATTACAACCTATCCCTATCTTGAACTAGTTCTATCCATTCCACCTTATTACAGCCTATCCCTATCTTAAGCAAGTTCTGTTCAGTCCACCTTATTACAACTTATCCCTATCTTGAGCTAGTTCTATTCATTCCACCTCATTACAACCTATCCCTATCTTGAACTAGTTCTATACATTCCACCTTATTACAGCCTATCCCTATCTTGAGAAAGTTCTGTTCAGTCCACCTTATTACAACTTATCCCTATCTTGAGCTAGTTCTATTCATTCCACCTCATTACAACCTGTCCCTATCTTGAACTAGTTCTATCCATTCCACCTTATTACAGCCTATCCCTATCTTGAGAAAGTTCTGTTCAGTCCACCTCATTACAACTTATCCCTATCTTGAGCTAGATCTATTCATTCCACCTCATTACAACCTGTCCCTATCTTGAGTAGTTCTATTCATTCCACCTCATTACAACCTATCCCTATACTTGAACTAGTTCTATACATTCCACCTTATTACAGCCTATCCCTATCTTGAGCTAGTTCTATTCATTCCAGCTCATTACAACCTATCCCTATCTTGAACTAGTTCTATACATTCCACCTAATTACAACCTGTCCCTATCTTGAGTAGTTCTATTCATTCCACCTCATTACAACCTGTCCCTATCTTGAGTAGTTCTATTCATTCCACCTCATTACAACCTATCCCTATACTTGAACTAGTTCTATACATTCCACCTTATTACAACCTGTCCCTATCTTGAGTAGTTCTATTCATTCCACCTCATTACAACCTATCCCTATCTTGAACTAGTTCTATCCATTCCACCTTATTACACCCTATCCCTATCTTGATCTAGTTCTATTCAGTCCACCTTATTACAAACTATCCCTATCTTGAACTAATTATATCCATTCCACCTCATTACACCCTATCCCTACCTTGAGCTAGTTCTATCCATTCCACCTTATTACACCCTATCCTTATTTTGAGCTAGTTCTGTCCAGTCCACCTCATTACAACTTATCCCTATCTTTAGCTAGTTCTATCCAGTCCACCTCATTACATCCGATCCTTATCTCGAGCTAGTTACTGTCCAGTCCACCTCATTACAACTTATCCCTATCTTTAGCTAGTTCTATCCATTCCACCTTATTACACCCTATCCTAATCTTGAGCTAGTTCTGTCCAGTCCACCTCATTACAACTTATCCCTATCTTTAGCTAGTTCTATCCAGTCCACCTCATTACAAACTATCCCTATCTTGAGCTAGTTCTGTCCAGTCCCCCTCATTACAACTTATCCCTATCTTTAGCTAGTTCTATCCAGTCCACCTCATTACATCCGATCCTTATCTCGAGCTAGTTCTATCCATTCCACCTCATTACACCCTATCGGTTTCAAGTCCATTATAATATTATTCTCCCATCTCTGTCTTGGTCGTCTCACTGGTCTCTTGCCCTCAAGTTTGCCAGTAAATACCCTGAAAACTGTTCTAGATTCTCCCATTTTTACTGCATGTCCCGCCCACAATAGTGTACGAGACTTGTTTTTACTAGCTATGTTTTGTTATGATAACAGAGTATGTAGCTAATTATTATATTAACTCCTCCATTCCCCTGAAGCCACATCTCTTTTTTCGCCAAATTTATTCATAAGCACATTCTTTATGAACACCCTAAAAATTGGTTTCTTCATTTAAGTTAAGAGACCATGTTTCACACCCATAGAGAACAAACCAGTAAAATTATTATTTTGTTTATTCTGAGCTTTACACACTATAGGCCCTACACATACTATAAATACACATGTACCCAACCTTAGCTCATTAGTGTAATTATTAAGCTACATAAGCGTATAGCCCTGAGCGTAGTAAGTCGAGGAGAAATAAATTAAATCAACCTAAGTTATATGTTAACAGTATCCAGTTTAAATTATATTACAAACATTTAACTTTTTTTAATATTTAAATGACAAGCATACAAAAAGTTGATATGATTTTTTTTTTAAATACTATTTCTAGAAAGTCTTACAAAAAATATTGAAACCATTTTTCATCCATATATAGTTAAATGTGTATTTTTAATGATAGAAATCATCTAAAAATTACATTTACAAGCACACATTCAGCCTCAAGGCTCTCGCACTAAATTTTGGCAGAAATGACAGCAAAATCTGCATTGGACAGCATAAATTAAAGCATAAGTTCCAATGTGTGGCACGAGTAAAAATAATAATTAAATCTTCAACTACATCAGAGGACGTTAGACTTAACTGATCTGGTTTTCTGGTGTCGGAAATGTGTGGCCTCGAATCCCAGCTGGGTGTGCAGAAGTAATATGAATTTAATAGTTTACAGATCATCTTCTTGGCAAATTCAAATACATTTCTTCTCAATTCTCCATGGTGCACTTATATATTTGTTAAATTATCAGTTCAAAAAAGGAATATAAATTACTTTTGATAAAAAAATGTAATCAATTTAAAATAACACAAAATGATAGTGTGCTATGCAAGCAACTTTTAAAATAGGGGTATATTTATGTCTTGGTGTATTTCTCTGGAATATTATTGACAAAATAAGCAAAATTGTAAAATCTCAATTGGAGAGTTCAAAGTAAGGTTAGCTTCCAACTTCAAAATATATTATCTCCTGTTTCTTTTCCAATCCCTTTTAGTATAATAAAAAAGGTAGCTAAATAGATAGAGATACCTTTGACAAACTCGGTCGAAGTTTATTGAATCTTTCGGATAGACAAGATAAGGTAAACTGGAAGCATATGTGGGGGAACTCATGCAGCAGAAGCTATATTATCTACTTTGTACCTACTAGAAGAGTTCCCACCAAGAAATATATATATATATATATATAGACGAGGAATGTAACTTCAGAAAGAGTATTGCCTGGCTGTAATACCATAACATTCTGAAACCTTCAACTTCTGAAAGGTTTCTCATATGATTTAAACTCACATAAAAGGAATTCAGCCCCTGGTTTGGTCGGGCTTCTTTGGCTTTTAGTTGTTTCTATACCTAAACAATTGTGACATTTAATACCAATTTTCATTTAATTTATAGGATATTTCATTATATTTTATAATACCTTATAGGAAAATGTAGCAATGCAGTTTATGTTTAATGTAGTTCATTAAAATGAAGAAAACGATTTCAATTAATTTGATATTTAGCTGGTTTTACAAAATCAAGTCTTAAACTAGTGAGAAGTGTGAAGTTGTAATATTTAAATTATGACACGTTAGTTACAACCATATTAATTAACTACATTATTTGTAAACAAAACTACATAAAAGGTAAGTTTTAACAATATAATATGTTAAAATAATTAAAATATATATTTTAAAACTAAAGTAGTATTTACATAAATTATTATTGATAATATAGTGACGTAAAAGAAGGTTGAAACCATATTATTAGTTTCGTTTCTTAGTTAATTGTGTGGATAAGATTTATTTACTTGTAGATGAAATAGGCATGTTGCTGTGCTAACACCAACTAAACTAGATAAGATAATAATTAGTGAAGACTATTACTTTGTTACCCACTTCGGTGGCCGCATGGTATAAGGCGCTGCTCTCGTAGTAGGTTAGACTGCCGATGAGGTGGATATTGAGGTTAAAACTTTGGTCGAGTGTACTGAGGTTGGTTTTTCCAAAATGGATTTTCATTACCCATCAACACAAACGCGGGTACACTTCCTAAAATGTAACCTTTATAATCGATAAAACCGTTAACTTAATTAGTACACAAGCGTATAGCCCAAACGGGTGCACTGCTAAAAATTAGAGATACTACTATATTCACATTCAACCAACTAAATTATATATATTATTTTGTTGCTATATAATAGTCTTCGTTAATTTATTTTCTCATCTAGTGTCCTGATGATGGTGTTAGCATCAAAACATGTTGATTTATTCTCTCATCTAGTGTCCTGATGATGGTGTAATGGTGTTAAAACCAAAACATGTTAATTTATTCTCTCATCCAGTGTCCTGATGATGGTGTTAGCATCAAAACATGTTGATTTATTCTCTCATCTAGTGTCCTGATTATGGTGTTAGCATCAAAACATGTTGATTTATTCTCTCATCTAGTGTCCTGATGATGGTGTTAGCATCTAAACATGTTAATTTATTCTCTAATCTAGTGTCCTGATGATGGTGTTAGCAATAAAACATGTTGATTTATTCTCTCATCTAGTGTCCTGATGATGGTGTTAGCATCAAAACATATTGATTTATTCTCTCATATAGTGTCCTGATGATGGTGTTAGCATCAAAACATGTTGATTTATTCTCTCATCTAGTGTCCTGATGATGGTGTTAGCATCAAAACATGTTGATTTATTCTCTCATATAGTGTCCTGATGATGGTGTTAGCATCAAAACATGTTGATTTATTCTCTCATCTAGTGTCCTGATGATGGTGTTAGCATCAAAACATGATGATTTATTCTCTCGTCTAGTGTCCTGATGATGGTGTTAGCATTAAAACATGTTGATTTAATGTGCCAGCAGACAATTTTGGTCTTCACAAATACCAGAAAGGAGCATGGGCCCAACTACTGCTAAGGATACGATTACAACTACTTAGGTTTTAATATAATATGACGTAACAATTTCAACATGTCACACGTTTACAATTTACCTTATTTACTATTATTCTATCATATATATTTTCGATCCAATGGATAAATATATTATTTTCAAGTTTACCTTGAAATTTCATAAACAGATTATTTAACTAAATAATTCTGAAACTAAGGTGTCACAATAACAATATTATAACTTCAGACATTTCAATAGTTTAAAACATAACTTTTATAATATCAATTTAAAGTAAAACAAACACAATGAAATCCCTTCCTTGGTATTTAATATTTCATTTACGTTTTGGAATATTTTTCTACAAGTAGTTGAACTGGGTTTAAAATAATTTTTCTTTAAAAGTATTCTAAAGTTATGTGTTGAGTAGATATATTATGCACCTGAATTTTAAGACAATTTTTGGTTCTAGTGTGGTGTATTTAATATTACTGTGATAAACACATAGACTAATAGCTACTAAATCTACATATTTCATATATACACATATACTATATAAATGATATATTAAAAGAAAGCATACATAGGGTAAATTAACCCACATATATTATATATAGGCCTATACCTATTTTAATGAAGTTTACTTAGAAGAAATGTACCCTCATTATCGTTGAGAGAGAATACAAAAAGCCAAAATAAGACTCACATTTGAAAAATCATGCTCAATACACTCGAATGGAAACTTTATTTACACAATCTAATCGAATTACAACGGATCACCATAATCGCAATATAATACGAGCTTTTATTTAAATACCATAGTATTTCATTACCAGACACCAAAAGTTATAAATGTACCCATTTGTACCCATTTGTACACAATTCAGTGAAGTTCCACATAGCATTTCTAGGATTACTGATTTTGTGAATTTGTATATTATGATATTATTTCTATGATCACTCTGAAACACGCTTGATCTCAGTTTAGTTAAAGATCAGTTTCAAATATTTACTGGGCCTGGCCTCATTCTTATAAGAGAGGCAATGCCGAGATCATATTTACAGCCTCACTAAATCATGACCAAAATGTCGAGACCCATGGAGATGTACAGTAGAGGAAGATACGGAATTCTTAATCAGGTTTGACATTAATATAATTTTATATTAATATGCAGCGAAATAACGTAATATTATATTTTAAAAAGCATTACTTTTGGCTGCATTCTCCTTTTGAAAATAAAGACTAAGTCTAAAAAGACTTTCTTGAGAATTTCAGGCAATGCATAGGCCACTTTCTCTGCCTTGAACAAAGCCTTGAAGATAACAGTTCCATACAAGACGATCTCTTATAGAAAGTCAGATATTTGGAAAATACGATATACAGACGTAACACACATTCAAAGTACAGAATTAAATGTGATATGTGTTCGAGAGGTGATACATACAAATGTTGGAAAGTCCTGAAATCTCTATATTACTACATGTGCAAGAGAAAATACGTTGATTTATTTAGAAGATTATGATAATGATAAAAACATATAATCGTATTTATTTGGTAAAGTTAAGGCCAGTGTCTTTTCTTACATATTTAAATATAAAAAGTATTTCTTAAATCAACTTATTTGTTAATGTATAACCCATTCCTGGCAGATCTATGCTGCATCCTTATCAACACGTCAGGGCTATCCACATGCTTGCATTAAGAAATAAGAAATTTGATGGTAAAACTATAGGGAGAATATAAATAAATTTTGTAAATAAATACACTGAACCCTCATCCAGGATTCATGCCCTAACCTCCTCCACCCCTACCAAACTAAACCAGGTGAGGCCTTAATCTGCGTTCCAAAAAAATGCAATATTTTCTGACATTACAAAAAAAAATTCAAAACCATTTTGAGAATAGCCACCTTAAGAAAATGTGTTATCATTTTGAAAAGTGATTTTTACTTACTTTTATAGACAAATAGATGGAGAATGTTTAAAAGGTGAATAGATACAACATTATTAAGACTACCGGTAGTTTTGAAGTGTCAGAGAAGTCAATAATAGTGTGAACAAACAACATTAATAAAAATAAAACATTTGACTTATTAACTATGAGCTACCAGTTAAATAGGTAAAAAAAATCTCTATAGATATTATAAATTATTACTATCAAAAGTAGAGAATATTTGGTATCAATTCTTTTGTTAAAGTATCGTTACTTTAGTGTTCCAATTGGAATATAAACAACGTCTATTTTCCCGAGCTTATCTTAATGACCATCATTGCTACGAGAGTTTAAATTATACCAGTGAAATAAAGAGATGAAGAAGGTAAGACCAACGGGAAATTTCCCCTCATTTACGTGGAGGAAGAATAGAAAGAATTGATAAAAAATACCCACCCTAAATAAACGTGACCAGGATTCTAACCCCAAAACTCCCATCACCGGCAAACCAGACTAGATGTATATGACATTAGGTTCATCCACCCACCGATTTGTGTCAGATTAGAGATCCTAGAAACTATAGCGGGTCTGTTGCTTTGTCCGAAACGAGTCCCTCAGCATGTCCTATTAGCAGCCTCCTTTTTCAGATCCTGGAAGTCAATCTTGTTCCATTACTTGAGGCAATCAGTTTTAATCGCCGTCTTCTTGATCCCTTTACCTCCTCCACTTTAACTTCTGTATTTATATTTTAGCTAAAATTAGATAGCTTGCGTCTATTATCCGACACCTTAGCTCATTCGGTAGTTTGTCTGTTTACATAGCTAAGGGTCCCGGGTTCAATTTCCGGCATGACTGAAAAATGTATCATTGTTGAAATGTGGGTTTAGACTTTCACAGTGATGAATTAACGGTTGGGAACTGACTGTTGTGCCTGTACTAGTATTAAGTTATATTAAAAGGGATATGAAGCTAGGACAGGCCTATAAAGCCAGTATAGAAAAATATATGGCTTGAATAAAAAATTGACCCAGGCCAAAGGATGTAAACGGTACTGGATGTAAAAAAAAATGGGGTGTGGCTGTGTCATGGACACGGCCGTGTGTTGTACGTGAATACGTTTATGTAACAGGTTATATACCACGCGCGATGCGTCACTGTTCTCGCTTATCGTAATGAATTTATTGATCCTTTAGCTATCCAGTGGTATAATTTTGGATGTAGAGGATAGATTCGAAACTACAAAACTAATCTGTATCCCCCGATTTTGTTATCATTAGGTTTTTTGGATTGCCCCCGAATGGTAGCAAGTTTAAAGACGTATTCACGTCAAAATAAAAGCCAGAACCTATTAAATAGTTGGTTTAGAAATCAAATCAAATTAATATACGGCTGTATTTTCTCCTCCTAATATCTCGTCTTATGTTGCAGATATCTGATCAACAGACGGGATCGTATGAAATTAAATTCCTCCCCAACCATTGAATGTGTTTACTAATTAGAAGGAAACAACATGAACGGGTGGCCACACACATCCCGAGGAACGCGGTCAATTGTCCGACAGTCTCCAATTCACCCTTCTCTCTCATCGCAGTCATTCATGCGGCCCCAGGGGCGTCTCGCCAATGTTCGCCGCTTGGAGTCAGCACGGAGTATTGCAGCGGTATTTCAGTTCAGTCCAGTCAAACAAACCCGCAGTGCTCAAACATGGTCTAAATACGCCACTGAATTCAAACCACTGTTACAACAGATATGGGTGGTTAGGAAGGAGGGAGGGCCAGGCATTGGTGGTTTAGTGGCTAGGTGGATAAATGAGGGTTTACAAACTAGACGATCATGTACTTAGTCTAATTTCAGATGTTATAAGTCGTTAAATGAAAAATGAAATCAATAAAATTAATTTGTATATATTATTTCCTCCTAAACGCTCTTTAAGTCTTAACTTTCATTTGTGTGCACCACTTATTAATATATATTACAACTACCCGAATATTTAAACATAGGGGGTAAGGACTAGGAAATAGAACTCAGAAGAGATCTATACGTATTTGTGTGGATGGAGAGTGGAAAACAATATGGGGGGAGGGGACTCAGTATACTTAAAGAAAACAGCGTATAGGCCGAATGGGCAGTAAGACGCCGTGCTAGAAAAAATATGTACACCCAAACTTAAATCAAACTTCGCCCCGGGTAATCGAGTATTTTGAGATAGGGACGCATTAAAACATGTAAGTATGGATGCATGTAATTTCCTACTATCTATCTGAGATATCCGCATATTTATACTATAGAAGGTTTACTCACGGTTGAGACTCGGACCTGGACCTCCCCATTACTGTTAGCGCAGACGAAAAGAAACTTATGGTTTTCCTTCAGATGCAAACTATTTTGAGCACAAAATAAGAATACATACGTACGCACGCACACGCGCACACACACATACACACATACATACACATACACACATATATATATTTATACATACACACATACATACACATACACACATATATATAT
>CABFWB010007733.1:0-22566 GCA_902151455.1 Timema bartmani
TGTGTCATGTATTCATACATTTGGGAACTTTTTTCTAAACATAGGCAGCTACACTTTTAGCTTTTGATGTATACCGTGATATGTATGCATATTTCTGTCATCTATTAAGCAGCCTTTTATATTGAAAATTGTGAAATAGAAGGCTATTCAAATAGATTTTTCTTCTGTACAAAATAATAAATCAGTAAATAGGGAACATTTTTCACACATTTACTGAAAGAATATACACAGGTGCATCTTATAAAATACTACATGAAAGATTCAATAAAGGGATCTTAACAAATTTCAAAGAAGAACTTGGAAAAAGAAAAAAAAATCGGAAACTTACAACATTGTATGCATTGAAATGTAATACCAGTAGCAGAAAGAATTTAAAAAATATTCTTAAGAGCGTGCAGATCTATGAATACAAATAATTGGTGGTTGCTATAGTGTTATTGTTATATTTAAACTGTTCTTTTAAAACACTTATATATTAGCTCACTATTTACAAATTAAGCTAACCTAGGCTACACACCCAGCTCTGGAGCCTAAATATTTATTTATTGGATAAAAGTGTGACCTTTTATATAAATAATAAACCTGTCAGCAACCACTAAACACTAACCAGTGTTCCCTAGACTTGGGATGGAACACGTTATCTACTTCTGATACGACGGGGTTTTTTTTAGTGCCAGTACGGCGAATGATTCAAATATCTATCCTAATATAACAAAAAAGTAGGGTGATTTTATAATATTGTGGTAACATTTTACTGTTAAGAGGTAGGAAATTCGTAATATTGAAATAACAACCCTCCAGTGCACTTTATCAATACTGTCAACTAACTATCTAGATTAAAGCCAGACATATCATTATTTTAACCCGTATTTTGCTCGTGTGGTTTTCAATTAAAATGTATTTGCATTGGGTTAGAAATTAACAGGGTAAATCTCTAATAAGGTTATAACGTTGACATCATTATACACATAGGCGTAGCCAGAAGGGATCAAGGGGCAGCTGCCCCCCTCAAATAAAATAACTAAATAAAAATAATTAACCAAAAGTAGAAATGAAATTTATGCGGGGAAATATAAGTTTGAACATAAAAGGTTTTGGAATCCCTTGGTTGTAGAATACTAAAAAATGGCAACACACACCACAAAAGTATGCATTCATTAAGCTGTTCTATTGATCAACTCATTTTCTATCAGTAATCTAGAAATTTGGTAGAAAAATAAAAACCCAAATTTATTAAGGGTTACTATTTTAATTTATAATTTCAAACTTTTACTAGGTTTTTTTTACATCTTTTTAAATAATAACAAATGTAAATTATTTTACAATGATAGAGCTGGTATGGTATTTGGTGAACATGTGCCACGTAATTTCCTTACAAATAGGGAGGAGTTTGTGGATTTGTGGATCTCCCTGCCCTCGACGCAACCACAACGTTGCAACAGCGATAGACAAGTTTCTGGATGAAGAAATACTTGACCTGGAGAAATGTTTAGGCCAGGGCTATGATGGGCTTTCAGTTATGGCTGGCAATGATGATGGTGATAAAACAATTTTAAAAGAAAACTATGATAGAGCCATATTTTTCCATTGTGCATCACACAAACTGAATCTTGTAATGAACGGCTTGAACATTGTTCCAGAAATATGCAACACTATCTCCACTAGCAATGACATAATGAGGTTCTTTAGAAAGTCAGCATTGAGAAGAAAATATGCCCCAAACAATACACTCCTTTGTAAGACGTGATGATCCTAGAAGTACAAAATTATTGCAGTTTTTTAAGAGCATTTTGTGAGCATCGTTGAAGGGTTGAAGAGATTATTATTAGAAGTAAAGAGTAGCACGAAGAAGCAGGCATTCCAGCTACATTCTTCCGCCACTACATCCCAATTCATCGTTGCTGTCTCTCTGACAGCTAAGTATTCTGCCTTAATGGAACCTGTGGGAGATTCTCTACAGTTTAAAAGACTGTACCTGCTCCAATCTTCACAGCACATCAAACGGATACATGAATTGATAACAACACACCGCAATGATGTATAACAGTTGCTGCTGAGCTTGTAGAGGATGCCTATAAGATTGCTCCCTTTTAAAATAGATGGAACTCTTCTACCCTACCACACAAAAGACTTTGCTCATCTCTCTTTCTCAGCCATGCACCGCTCACCATTTGCACCGTAGAGTGGTCATTCAGTAGCTTGCAGAGGGTAAATAACTTGGCTCATCTCTCTTTCTCAGCCATGCACCACTCACCATTTGCACCGTAGAGCGGTCATTCAGTAGCTTGTGGAGGGTAAAGACTTAGCTAAGGTGGACGAGGAGAAGAGGTGTGTCCATGGGCTATGCTTACTGAGTGTGCACAGAAAAACTGCATTTAGAAAAAAGAAGAAATTTGAGAAGGAAGTGCTAAAAAGTTTATCAGAAAATCCAAGAAAGATAAATTTTAGTTTAAGATTGTTTTGATAAGACGCTTTGTAATTTTACATCCGAGAAAACTAGTCTTAGTTCATGGACGTAGCCAGAGTGGGGCAAGGAACGTCACCTAGCACCTTACATTTCGGAAAATGAAAGCAAAGATATAGTTAATATTTTACTATTTTTTAGTACTGCATTACGGGTTGATCGTAAAATCACTTTTATTTATTAATTTTTTATCACTAGATGGATTACCACCATTATTAGGAATTTTACCTAATTGATTAGTTATTTAATAACCAAGACTTCATAATCATATAATATTACTAACTACTATAGTGATATGCAATTTAACTACTTCATCCAAAATTTTAATATGTGGGATTGTGGTCTGGTTGCTGTGATTGTATTTTGTTTGAATAAATGCTCAGAATTATCACACTGACAAGAATGTTTTGCATATGTTTTGAGTAAATAAAGATTATTTAACATTCAAAAATTCTTAGCTCTGCTAATGCTAGAGTTTATACAAATATTTCTGGCTCTTTTTTAAATGTCAGTGCTGCTATTTATTGTTTAGGTTGTTATTTTGTTGTTGTTTTTGATAGATTTTTAGCACCACGTCTTACTAACCGTTCGGGTTATACCCTTCTTTGTTGTTAAAGTAATGGGTTAACTATAAGTCTAAAATTAAAATACCACTAAAATATATCTATAACATAAATTATTTATGTTTTGTCTAACGATAAAATGAAGAAAATATTTTATATATTTAAAACAAAATATTGAAAATTACACATTGAACAGGAAGGCTTAAAAAAATGACGGTGTTTTACAACTATACACAAACAGAAAACAAATCTAAAAATATTAATAAGATAGTCTGAAAATTGAGAAATGACACCTTTGCATGGGAATCGAACCCGTGACCTTTGGCTTAATACGCTAATGTTATAAACACTGAGCTATCCAAGAATCGTCCTTCTTCCAGGATCATCCTTCACTCATATTTTAAGGCAGAATCTATGATGGACGTGTGGAAATCTTTGGCTATGATCACTGCTATCCTTTACAGTTATAATAATTGTGCAAGAGGCAGCAATAAGCCAACTACCGAATGCGTTATCTGATAGCACGTGATCTTAATAAATCACACATTTGTAGCCGACAATTTCCGCATGTCCATCATAGACTCTGCCTTATAATATGAGTGAAGAATGACCCTGGATACGTGACGATTACTAAATAGCTCATTGGTTAGAGCATTGGTATACCAAGCCAAAGGTCCCAGTTCCGATCCCCACAGGTGTAGTTTTTCAATTTTCAGAATATGATATTTAAATGCGGCTAAATCCATACAAAAACAAATTTAATACAATTGGCTATTTGATTCTTATTAATAAGATAGGACAATATATTAAAACTGTAAATTGTAAATTAGGAAATTAATCAAATTGGCACAATAAGAGCCAGGAAAAAAAACATTTTCTAAAAAATAGGAAAAGTCAAATAAATCTACCTAAGAAAAATAATAGGAACAGATCAAAACTATTTAATGTAATGATTGTTAAATAATGGCCGATTTATAGATATAAAGTCACAAGAGAAAATATATTATGCGTTTATAGCGAAGAAAGGATTGAGAGGATTAAAACTAAAAAAAAAAACAATCTGGCCGAAAAAATTACCAAGGGTATAAACATGACTTGTAAGCAAGTAAATCGAAATTGAATACATGTTTGTAAGATTATCGGAAGATGAGGATTTAATTAAATGCATTCTAAATGCAAGTAGATCAAAGCGTGAAAAGAGAAAAACACCATTAAATAGCATAGAATGGTTAAGAAATATAGAGGATAGATACATAGTTTAAAAAACAACAGAATATGGCAATGCATGAAGTATAGCTTGAGAGGTAAGATAAAGAGATAAACCTATGAATGGAGAAGAAACAAGTTGAAGAACAGAATAGCAAAAATATTAATTCAAAACTTGAGATAGGACAGGTTGAAAGAGACGAAATGGATTTTTTTTAAAACACGGGCTATGAATATAAATCTAGATGGGAAACAATTTATAAAGAAATAAGAAGATCCAAAACGAATAAGAAAATAAAGAAACAACTAGAGAAAGCAATATCGAAGAGAAAATTACATAAATTGGTCATCTGTAAAACTACGAGCAAGGAAAATTTAAATAAAAGAAGTGAAAACAGAGGGACAAAAGAATTGATAAGATTAGATGGGAAAACATGTCGAAGGAAATAAAAGGGATACAAAGGCTAAAAAACACCAATACAGCACTAAAGAGTTTACAAATAGAATTGATACAAAAGGGTACAAGAAGAGAAAGTAGATATATACCGGAGACTAAAGGAAGAACAAGTTAATGAAATATAAAAGAATAGGAGTAAGAGAGTGAGAGAGGGAGGGAAAGTTACATCAGATACATAGTACGAAGAGGCACAAAGAGACGGCTATGCGAGGAATGCCTTTATTCTTGCACGTCACGTCATGTCACGTGATGACATCACACGCATCTGTTCGTCTGAGCACAGCACTTGGCAAGCCCTACCCCTCCGACAGACAACACACTCCTGCAACCCTGTTAAGTACGTGTCGCGCAGCAACGAAAATATCAGTCGAGAGAGAATCATGAACTTTAAAGCTGTATTGTTCTCGTATATCAGATTGGAGGTATCAAAGCTGAGTGCATTGTCGTGGAAGAAAGCATGAGGGATTCAGCTGGAGGGAGCTGAAATCTAAGGGCAACATATTTCTACAGAACTCAGAGGATAGAGGAAGTGCGGGTGATATGGAATACCATTTAATAATAATAATAATAATAATACTTAGCACCGCGTCTTACTAACCGTTCGGGTTATACGCTTAAGTACTAATTACACAAATGGATCAGGAATTGGGAAGGTTCAATTTAGAGGAAGTGAACCCGCATTTGCGTGGAGGGAGAGTGGAAAACCATTTAGGAAAAACCACCCCCAGTTCACCCGACCGAGATTCGAACCTCGATCTCCCCGTCCTCGGTGGTCTGGCTCAACACGACTAGCGCGTTAGCCAACTACGCCACTGAGGCGGGTAATACCATTTACTTTTTCAATTATATCAAAGCGTATTTTCGCATTTTTGTCATTGAGTTCCATATTAAACATATAATTAATATGTTTTTAACTATTTTTAGTATTTAAAGCAAAATTAATAACTTTTAATGTCCTGTAAGAGCACTTTAAAGAGATGTGGAACAAATGAGAGCAATATCGAATACCACAAATTTTGTATAAAAAACTAATTATATTTAAGCCTACTAAAATTAACAAATGTTTCATCATAAAGTGTAAAGAAACAAGCAAATATTATGTGTAAAACAATAAAATAGTAATGATAACAAATTATTGAAATAATACATTATAACAAAGATAAATAATTATTAAATCAGTATTAATAATGATTTATTAAAATATAATAGACTAAAATACTGTATCAGGTTAAATTGTTCTTTTAATAGATTTCTTAGGTGTTAGGAAAAATGTTTAAGCTTACGTTGACAAAATAAATCACTTGCCAAATACTTGAAAAATGTGCGGGCATTATGGAATGATGGTATTCCTTATTGCCCGACTCACCATTTTGGAAAACAATATTATTTGTTAGGTTATAATAAAATTACAAAAAAAAAATGTTTTAACTCAAAGATAATCCTTAACCTAATGATTTGATTAGAATTAATAAGAACAGTAGATTAAAGAAATATAGCATTTGTAATAGCCAAAACAAGCAATCGTCTCTCACAAGACAATCAGTTGATCTGTCGAAGTGAGGGCGTCACTATCTGTCCGAAATTATTTTCTGTATTAATTGAAATAGTTAACGATAGATTGTGACACTTAACATATGAGAAACAATGGTATCCCGTATTGCCCAACTATTCCATAATACCCGCATCTCCTCTGTATTAATAGTTATATCAAATCTATCAGATGTGTGGAAATAAACTTTTTAACTGCGAATTGAAGTTGAAGTGAAGCTTGAAACATGTAAAGGCAAGTTGAACCCGAAATCAAATGAAAGGCGTTTTTGAAACATAGCATTACTTTTGTTTAGTGCCACGTCTTACTAACCGCTCAGACTATACGCTTATGTACTAATTACGCTAATGCTTTTCGGGATTAGGAAGGTTATATTTATAGGAAATGTATCCGAATTCACTTGTAAGGAGAGTGTAAAACAATTTTTTTAAATCCTCCTCAGTGCAGTCGACGGATATTTGAACCTTGATCTCCCTGTCATCGGCAGTCTAGTCTACTGCGAGAGTAGCGCGTTAGACCACGCGGACACTGAAAGAGGTAAAATTCATTTTAGTTAATAAACCATCAGTAAGGTGTATCTAGGTAAAGAGATTGTCTTGAAGTAAAATAACTATCAACTATTGTTCTATGGTGACATACCTGAATTTATCTATGTTTGCGTTACACATATCCTTTAATCACTCTTCGGTGTTAAAAACTATTAATTAGTTGTTTAAATATATCATATTTATGAGATATTTCAAATATTTTCATACTAATCAAGTTCAAATATGTTCATAATCATCAGTTTTATTATTAATTGGAGATTTTTTAAATATACGAAGGCTATTATGGGTGTCTCTATTGAATCATAGTTGTTTCTTACTCGTACCCTATAACATTCTTTTTGTAAAATGTACGTGTTAGATTAGAAGGCTTTTCATTGAGTGTTGTATTAAGAATCCTAGGTCCTTATTACATTGTACTTATTAATGGTATTACTTACACCCCTCAATATCACACTTGCCTGTGAGGCTCCAATACTCACTCTTTACTGACTTTTACCGATGTTCATGGTTGATCAACCAGATACAGAGTGGAAGGGAATATTTTAAAATTGACTCCTCCATCTTGCATTCTTCTAGAAACAATTTCCGAAATACCCTACTAGATTAGAATTTAAAATGTTCTTAGTAAGCCTTCAATTACATTTTGTAATCGATCTTCTCTACACTTTTAAAGTAGTCTACTATTATCGGTGACGATGTCTATCAGGGCTGTCCAAACAGATGGTTTGTAATTTCTTAGCTTGTGAACCCTATGTTGTTTTGAAAAGGATGGATAAGACTGCACTTTTGAATATTTTATTTCTATTTTATATCTTAAATATGGGTATTCTCTTTATTTCATAATATTATTCTAACTTTTCATTTTCATTTTAGAACGTTTAGAGGTCAATATTTTTGTTTTATATTAAATGTGCTTAGCGGATGCGTTGGACGATGAAACAACAGGAGGATCTGATACAGCACAGAGTTTTCGTTCAAAGAGAAATACACCTTTTCCTCAGTACAGAGCGGTTGCATTGTCTATCCTATCAGAAAGCTAGGATTTACTACACTCATGTGATAGGTAGAGAAGGTCCGGCCACACGGGTACAAGATACGATGTCATCAGATTTTGAAAAAAGGCGTGGGGAAAAAACGAACTTTCACCAATACCCTAAGGTGCGTACACATTAGGCGAGTCGAGCCTGTAATATAATATGTAGTGTAATGATCGTCAGTTTGGACGTGAAATGAGTACGCCACGAAGAAGTAACGTAATAACGATCTCAGCTCAATTCAGTATTTACCAGTGTGCACTATACTTCAATTTAGTTAGCTATCTTAACTCTACTATATTATGTCTGATAGCGAAGAAGCCTTAGCCTTAATTATGTACAGTGCTGATATGCTAATTATGACCAATCTATTAAAAAACAAAAACAATGAAAGCCTCGGCGATGGTGGCGTATAATTGTATAAATAAACGGGCCGGTTTGGAACAACTGCGAGATTTATAGTACCAGCACATGTGTGGACAGTACAAAAAATTTACCAGGATGTCTCCGACAATCTTTGGGAATTTGCAGAGTAGAATAGGACTGGAAAAACTAATTATTTTTCTTTTGCAAACATATTTTGTTTGTCCTGCTAATGTGGTGATATCCTTCTAGGTATTTTCCTTAAGATACATTTATAGTAGTTTTTATCCTTGGGGTCCCATAAAACACATTTTTTTAAAAATAAAAGTCAATCAACTGAAATAAAGATTCCTCAGACCAGCTCTCCATGCTTGAGAGCACGCAACAAACACGTCCCAAATAGACTGACATATCCCTTTGTGTTCGTTGGAAAAACCGACAACCGGCGGATCACCGCGAATGTTTAGTAGCGTGCTCGCAGGCCCGTCCCACTTGGACGAATATGTTACATTACAGGCTTGGCTCGCCTAATGTATACGGTGATTTAGAGTAGACGGGCAGTGAGTAGCGAGGTGACAAGACGTGTGTTGCACGTCGTCGCATATTTTAATAATGACATTATATATAGGGTGAGCAACGTAGAAACGTGTCGGTTGTATAAGCTGAAATTCTTAATGATTACAGTAATAACATATAAAATAATATTTTGCAATAATAAATCAATATAAAAGTGATCAATTTATATTTATCGTATAAGTGGAAATTTCCTTATATGATAATCGTGTTGATATGAGAGTCTGAGCTAGCCAAGTACAAACATCAAAATTATAAGTCGTCTTTACGAGTTCTAAAATTTTTTCCCATCTAAGGGGCATTAGACCATTGTATATATAAGATTTCGGCCAGACTGACAAGCGTGCAAGCGCGCAAGCGACTGGGTGGCCAAACTTGCGAGCGAGCACGTAATTAGCAGATAGCTCTCTATAGTTGTTAACAAGGAGGCTCCGAATCTTTGCTCATTGAACTGAGGGTGGTTTTTGACAAGTTATTTATTATTGTGGTTTTCTCATCCTATCTCCACGCTAATGGTGCTTCTTATTTGTAAAGGTTTACTTTGATAATATTGAAGTATTTTTACATATCAGTTTTACATATATATACATATATATATATATATATAGGTATGGTTTATGATCTTGCCAATTAAATTAGGCCGTTAGTAGCAAGTGTGCTAAACCTATCAATAGTAAAAAAATTCAAATTAAGGAAAAGTTTTTATAGCACTAAATAAACCAACAATAATATTGCCTAGCACCTGTAAACTAGACTGTACCGGGTCAAGCGCGCATGCTTGAAAAATAGAAGCAGTTATATCTTTCAAGCGCGCGCGCTCAATCACTCATTCGCCCAGTCCGGCCGTCGCCTAAGAAGAAGAATTATACAATTTTGCCACCCAACGAGGGGACTATACGTAGAATTCTTCCATTGCCGCCCAACGACGGACCTATATGTAGAACTCTTCAAGCTGCTTCTGACCTTCAAGGCCTGAGTCTATCGTTCAACCAGTATAACAAAAGTGGTATTTTCCTCCTACAAAGTTCTTTGACTCGCATCGTTAGTTAAATGGTATTATTAGACGTAACAATTACTTTTTAATTGACTACCGATCCGAGAAGAAGGAGGTCTTAGTTCCGTTCGGGTGTACTGAATGTAGTTTTCTACTCTACCTTACCGCTTTCTCTAAAAACTACAGTATTTCTGGTCTATAACACATTAGCGTAGTTAATATACAGGGTGGCATCTAGGAATGGGTGATTTTAAAACCTCATTAAAATAAATCAATACAATATTTTTACCAAGCTTTTTTTTTAGCAAATCAAAAGCATTCAATTTGTGGATTGTATGAAATGAAGTCACTTTTTATAGATGACATCCTGCAGATAGCCGCGTCCTCTGCGCAGGCATTCCAGCATCCTTGAACGCAAGGTTCCTACAGCAGTTTCCAGCCTTTTAACAAAAATGCCATCACAAATCTTTACTCTAACTTACTCAACACTCTGAGGACGATAAGTAAAATCTTTTCTATTTAGGTGTCATCACAAAAATAAATTGCAAACGGACAAATCAGAAGACTTCGCAGGCCAAGAAATATCGCCATTCCTGGAGATGACGCGGTTTACAACCACCCTTAGTACAGTGGCCATCGATATTCTTCCTATATGAAGTGTAGCACTATCGTGTTGAAAATAAGTGGACTCATCTACAAGAAGCTCTTACAGTTCTTCAGTCAAAAATGTCTCTGTCATGTTTACATACTGTTAGGAAGTTACAGTAACCACATGGTCTTGTTATTCTAAAATAAGTGCAGTCCAAATAATCCCTTGATTATAGGGAGCACCACACTACTACTTTATCACAACGTAAAATAGAGGTGTCTGATGTAGTTGACGATGGCTTTCTTCAGCTCAGTAGATAACATTTATCTTGTTCACAAATCCACTTAGGGTAAAATGCGCTTCAACGGATATACAAAGATTTTCAATAAAATTTTCATCTGTTTGCATTTTATTAAACATTTGTTGACAGAAAATTACTCTATCTTCAAACTCATTAGATTTTAATTATTGAACTATTTGAATCTTACATTGATGGCAATTTTAATCCTTTATCAATATTCTACTCTAACTGCGGCGGGATAGTTTTTTGGTAGTGCATGTCGCCACACAGAACATGTCAGGCTTTGTATTAATGTGACATTGACAGCTTCAATATTTTCTGGTGTTCTAACTGATCTCTTTAAACCTAGAGGCTTCAATTTAAAAGTGGAACCGATTGTTTCATTGATATCAACCTATGTTTCTACTGTGTGAGCTGATAGCACTAGATCATGACGACGAAGATTGAAGTGAAGCCGTAATTCTCGTCTTTTCAACGCTACACAATAATTGAATTGTTTTATAAAACTATTTCACGGAAAACGCACTTTGCATACCAGACCAATGCTCTATGTCGTCTAAGTGCCGTTTGATAAGAACGTTTCCTTGTCACGCGTGTCTCTCACCATCACGTCAGGTCTACCAAGCTCTTGGTCAAGATACATTGGTCCAAGTGGGTCAACGCGTGCACAGAAAGAAAGCAGGCTTCCTGCTTGCTGACTACCTGACCTGCGTCATCAGTGAGTGTGTGTTTACAGATGGGACCACTCGAAGTGAAAGCAGGTCCACGCTTATCAGCGCTGGTACCTGGCACCAACAAGCTTACCGGGATGAACATTTCATTCATTTTTAGTTGTCGTCGTTGACAAATATGTTCTTCAAAATAAATGGTATATATTAAACATTTAATTACGTGTGTGTTTCCCAGATACCATATATATATATATATACCGTGTATATGTATATTTGTAAACTATATATGTACTGTTTATGTGTATATATACTGTATACATCTATTGTATGTTTACTGTTTATATAGTTTTTAAAACTCGTTCAACCTTAATTTAAAATATGAGAAAATAAACCGTCTCCCCACCAACCCTTCCGTATTTTATCACTTAGTCCGATTTTTCGCTAGTGAATGGATGTTGTGAAAATATCTTTAATTTTTTAAGTTAAATTGGTTCCTCTTTCCGTAGGCTGCCTTTGTTCCTCTGTTTTATTATATTCAACATACACTTCAGTTGGATGTTACTTTGTTTGTCTTGCTTCAGGTCATTAAATAAATGATAATGTTCGCTATTATATTTTCTACCGCGGCTTATTAGATGTATAATGGGTATTTGTTTCTTTTAAATTTTAAATGAACACTGTCAAGAAATAGAAGCTCTTCATCAGATGATGAACTGGACATCTTGACGGCACTAATAATATGTGACAGCCTGCAGGTTTTTAGGGATTCATCTGCGTCCTCTGCGTACATGCGCTGGAGTTCAGCGCTGTTGGTGCTGGAAACCGGTAAGCAGGCAGCCTGCTTTCTTTCTGTATGCACCTTAACACGTGACGGCTTGATTCCAACGCACTTTCCTTTGCATTTGCTTGGCGGCTGGTGGAGGTGAAATTGCTCAACATCAAAGAAAGATAAGGAAACCTTTCATATGAACTGTTACTATCACGCGTTTTCAAAGGTAGATTCGCTATCTTGGTGCAAGGTCGTGTCTGAGTCTTCATCCTCTGGCTCCTTACACCAGCCCATGGTACCTGAAAGCCAGGAAATTGATATCGAGATTCTGATTTGTGAAGTGAATACACGCCCAGTACCTATACTGTTTACATAGCTTAGGCTATTTGCCAACTAACTAAAAATTTATTAATAAATACAAGAATGAAAAATGTTACGAACTTTAAAGTGAGTGCCTGTTTTTCGGCTGCAGTAAGAGCTGCTCTCATGTTGGTATCACTTTTAGAAATTTCTGGGCTTATGGTAATCAGCATCTCGTCAAATGATGAGATTGAAATTTAAAAATAATTTAACAATTCAGGTGGATGCTGCCTTAATTTATTAAATAGCAGGTTAAACTCCCCCTCAGTCAATCGCACACTAATTAGAGTGTGAACCCAAATTGATTTTTTTTTTCTTTGTTGTATATTTTGGTGTAGTGCATACTCTACCATTGCTTGTTCTCTATTCACCTCCATTGGGTGTGCAAGCTACTGACTGCGCTGTGCTGCAGCTTCTAATAATTATTTTAAGTTGGTGATTCACTCTATACGTCGGCAAACCACGTGATAAGAATCTATCCTGTGAAAAAACTCAATAATCAAAACGCGGGGTGGACCTGACGCACGTTATTAAATACGCGCGACAAGGAAAAACCCATTTGAAACGTAATTAGCCTAAATGGCACAGAGAGAGGTCCAAGATGGTGTCAACACAGTGCTGCCACACCACGATTTGACCTTCAAAAGACAATTTCAAGATCTCCAGTCCCTGGGTGCCACCTGTTCACGCCTATCCAAAGGATAGGGATATGCGATTATAAGAAATAAACGTGGTCTTTCATTCTTTCACTAGAATATTTCCTTAGAATTCAACTGCTTCAACATTGTATCTTAATTTTAATAGTTAGAGTATTTTGAAGTAAATATTGGTCATAGAGCCCTCTAATGATATTAAAAGTTTATTGCATGAAACATGATGAAACTGTTTACTATTACTTGAAACTATAACTAAGGTTTAACTTTCAAATGTACATTTTTTTAAATTACTCTGAGCAAAGTTTAATACCCTATATTCCAAATCCCTCTACCCACTGGGAGATTGTCGGTCAGCTGTCCTACCCAAATAGTCNTTGGCGGGCAGGCTGCCGACCCAAAAAGTCTTGCCTCCCCCCCCCCCCCACGTCCCTCCTGTTATTCCAAAGCAGAGAGACACACAGAGGGACAGATTGTGGGTCTGCCACGGACTCTGGCAGACCCGCAGAAAACCCGACTGTCGTGGCACTTTGCCATCCTCCATAAATTCCGTCAATGTTTCAGAGACACTCGCGCGGAAATTAAACAGAATTTTAAACAAACATAAACTTCAATTAACTCGAGAATGTTTAAGTGTGATTTTTTATTATAATTTGTATTTTAATTATAATTACAAATTACATACTTGGGAAATTGACGCTTGATCTTCTGAGGTCTTTGATGTATCTATAAGAGCTATTAGAACAATTCTAATATATTCAAAAGTGAAATCATTTGATGTGAAACTGCCCTTTTTTATGTATAATAATATAAACACCTATGAAAATATGTTAATTTTTTTTAAGTATGCGACCCGGGTTTGTTCTAGATATTACTGGTCCTCTTCTGACAGTGACAGATATTTAATTGTCCTCTAATTTCAGGCCTAAAAGTGGGTGTTGTTACTTCAGTCCGATGAGATGATTTGATGATAATAATATGATGATGACTATGTGTAGCCAGTAGAAGTCTTAAACTTAACTTAAGCTTAACTAACCAGACTATGGAAGCCCTAGTAAATATTCCCCTTTTGGAGAAATATATATGATACCACCGGGAATCGAATTCGGGATCTCTTTCTTAGTAGACAGGAATCATGACCAATTCACCTATACGCCATCACATCTTACTACCTTAAAATGCCTTATTCGCATATTTAATAGTTACGCTAATGGGGTAGGAATGAAGAAGGTTGGATTTCAAGTAAGTGTACCCGCATTTGTATAGAAGGAAAGTGGAAAACAGTTTTTTGTAAAAAATAAACACCTTCAATACACCCGACTTGAACTCAAAATCCAATCTCCCTGTCATCGACAGTTTAGTGTCTAATTTAACGTGTAATATACGCCTTATACCATGCGGCCACCAAAGAAGTTGCCTTATTATTTGATTTATAGATATTAAAATGATTTTTTTAATCCTTTTATAGATCACGTTATTATACAATATTAAATCTCTCTAACACTTGCTAAAACAAAGTTAAGTCTAAGTTCACACTGATCGTTTTGAAGTACATACGAGTATAAATACTAGTTTCGATAGTTTAGTTATATAGACCCTGGGGGGTGCCACCAACGTCCCAAAGCCCTGCTCGTATAAGCGAGATGTGTCAACAGTGGTTTGGGAGGTTCTCACCCAACGCCCCATAGAGTAGTTTCTCCGCACGTAACTCTAAAAAACCCTTAGTCGATTCCCCACAATTTTGTTTTCCTCAACTAATATTAATTAATAATATGCTTTTTGTTTGTTTCAGTAACTTCGCGAAATGCGACAACTCGTCAGCTAATTATCCGAAAACCACAAGGTGTGACCAATTGGTCGGTACGTGTTGGAATTTGCTCTCGTGCACCCCTTCAGGGTGCATCAGAGCATGCTTTTTAGCGTCTGCGTCTGCGTCTTAGTTATGTCAGCGGAGTAATCAAAGGACGTTATTAATTCATTGGTGTTATTCCAACAAAATTATTTACCCAGCTTGATTTTTAAGCCATTAAATAATTTATAGTGTGAATAATTTTAATAATAAGTTAATATGTTGAAAAATTACACTTGAACACGGTAATTTAATCAGTTACATTTGACTTAGAATGTAAATGATCTACCATCTAACTACCCAGGTATCATCTTGTTTTCTGGGTAGTTCTTCACTCATAGTTTAAGGCACGAGTTCTAACCTAAGTTTTATGCTTCATCTGAATATGTTATTTCTCAAATATACAGACCTTCTATATTCAATTCTTTAGAAATTGCTGTATAAGATGTATTGACGAGCACTGTCAATAGAGTCCTAGCCCATATTGTTAGGCAGAATAGGAGATTATTATGGACTGGGTGTTTTTATTAGAGAACATTATATTTATGGCAGAAATATTTCTGCTAACAAGTCTAACTGGTATCAATTCAAACAAATGGAAATGCACCTGTGTCAGAATAAGTTCTTGTTAAGGGCACCACGTAGGCCTACTTGAAATTACATTACTCTTTTACGATATTATATATTTTAGAAGAATAGTAGTTCTGAGAACTAAAATTTACTAATAAATCCTCAAATAGTTAAAAAATTAACGTTTTGATACAATTAAAAATTACTATTTGTTTGGCGAATTTTAAACATGTGTTTATCGCAATTCCCCTCACTCTTAAAACAGGTATATTTAAACTAAAGCGTAGTTATAAATGAGATTATTTTACTTTATGCTATAGAAAAAATCTCTAAACATGAATTAATCACTTATATTGGGTAAATAATATTTTTAAATAACAAACATATTAAAAATAGCTGGTTGGGAGGCTGCATAATCTCAACGCTCAAATAAAAGGCCCCCTTAACATCATATTTTTTTCCCCCATTCTTCTTACAACCCTTTCAGAATAATCGAGTATTTACAAAAATATAGTAAGGACAAAAGTGGTAAAACTTATAGGAAATGTATTCGCAATTGCGTGTAGAAAAATTGGTAAACTATTTGGAATAATTCTACCCGGTACAAAGATCTTACATGTAACTAACTTCTTCAGCCGTTTAGTAATTTTAAATACTTTTTTTGATTAATAAAAATAAAATATTCAAATATTTTTCTCTCAAAATGATAAATCTTGAAACAATTATCAGTTCTAATTAGTATATATATTTTAAGATCAATCTAATATTATAGTGCAATAAACCTACACTAGATTTGAATAGGTAGTGGCCAAAATGTAGAAATTTAAGCCTTTCTGGTTTCAATTCCATATACAAAATTTGATGTATTTTTGTGATTCACTGTTGCTAGAATTTCAGAATTTGTATAATAGAATGTACAGATTAAAAACCAAATCAACCAAATCACTTATTTTTAAACCTCGCTATGTTTTCTGATAAGGGACGATACATGTGTCACATTGTCAAAGGGATTATTCTGTTTAGACATTGTGTGGCTGAAATAACTAGATGATCAATAAGCCGAAGAGTAACTCTTCAATTGTAGAGTAAAAATTCACTAGCTAAATAAAAGCAAACTACATACTACAATTTTTCACTCTTTGAAGATAATGTCACTCAGGTGAGTTCCACTGGACGTCAGATAAACATCAGCACGTTGTCCATCCATCACTTTCCTCAACAAAGATAGTCTAATTGTTTCCACCACCCTATATTAATGGATAATTTAAAGACAAGTGGTAAAGGGGTTGTATTTTCCCTAAACATAATTAATATTAAATGTTTCTCTACACTCCCTACATGAAAATGTGGGTTTGTTCCCCTCTAAATTCTACCGTATTCATACATATCCTATTAATGTAATCAATATGCAAGTATCATGGACGGATTTGGTAAGGTTCATCCTGTTTGAATTTTGTATGTAAATTCCGTCCCGTGAATATAAATGTGACAAGTAATTTGCATCCCTTCCTAATTATGCTTTATATGAAGAATAATGAATATAAAATTTTTTTAGCATATTAAATAAAACAATAACAAAAAAAATATTTCAAAGATATATTTAAAAATACTAACAATTTTTTACCCTAGTATGGAGCTAAACACTACAAAAAATAATAATTTAAATAAAGGAATACATAAACGATTCTTATCCTTGTTTGTATAATGCTTTTATGATTATTTGATTCTCCGTCATAATTTGTTTACATGAACTGTACTTTCCTGGGGGAGGGAATATTTAATCTAATATACATATTTAAATTTAAAATTTAATAACACTACACAATGTCACACTTTAATTCTGAATATGTTTTACTCTGAAGCTATTACAAATTTTAGACCTATAGGGTTACGTTGAAGTAAAGTTTGAATGTTTACAAAAATAAATTCAATTTAATATTGAAAGGATAAAATTTACACATGAGCTTAAACTTTATCCAAACGTTCGCCGAAAATAGAAAGCAGAATCTGCCTCAGTGGTGCAGCAATTCATACGCTGTATGTTGACTCATGATGCATTGCAACGCTAACTTAAAAGAGCTTATTATCAACATATAATATTTTCTAGTGGATAAAAATATATATTGTGTCAGAGCACAATCCAACATATCAATACACACCCTTTACAATAATTTATATTAAAGGGTTATTTCAAATCTTCTCACAAAGGCCAACGAATCTGTCAGCTTGCTTCTGGCTGTACAGCCCAAGCGTTGTCAAATGCCCACGTGGCATTATTTGAGATGGTTGGTTTTGAGATGTTATTGGTTCTCCTGTGCCGAAAATTTCAGACAGAGCGGACAAAGTAGAGATAAGTTGAACATTAGTGCAACAGATCGTGTCAATTAGGTGGAAATCTTGTGATTGGCTTAGAGCGCGTCAGGTGACCACGTTTATGTTCTGCGCTAGTCTTTCGGCGAACGTGTAAATCCACAATTAGTGGCAAAATCTTAGGGATGGAATTTGCGTCAACCTATCTGTGACAGGTCGTAAAATACGAGGTAAAAACCTACGAACAACCTGTATCATAAGTTATTTCTCACCCTACGAAGATAAATAATCCATCTCAAATGAGAATCGAGCCAAAGACCCTTTAGAAAGAATCAAACATGATTTTTAAATGGCAAATTAATATATTAATGTTCTCTAACACGGACTACGCCATTTGTTTTAAGAGGAATATAAAAACTAAAAACGAAGAGGATGTAGTTTTCCCGAAACCAAATGTTTCGACGAGTGTCACGATCTTCTGTTAACTGGTATGTAAAAACAAATCCTTCCTCTCTCTTACGGGAGTGTAACTCCCTCTCCTTCCCCGCCTCCTTCTCCTCCAGGAGTGTAAAGACTATGAGAACTCGTTCAACGAGGTAAAAAGTTAATGTACAACAAACACACGGAGCGCTCACTCAAACGGAAACACAAAAAAGATCGATGTTTGCGCGTGGCCCCTATAAATTATGCAGTAGCAAGTGAGTAGGTACCCAAGTAACAAACGAAGCAGTGCAATGTTCTCATATAACGATTTGGACTCACTGCCCGGGGGTATCATATAATAGGGTACAATCTCATCTACAATACGAGGCCAGCTTACCATCTGATTAAAAACCTATTCAGTGATCACACAGATTAAGGTGTCAATCTCACCATAGACTGGAAATTGAAGTTTAATTCTCGGTTCGGGTCCACTTAAAGTGAATTTCCTTTGATTTACTGCCGTAAATTCTCCAACTCATTGTCCAAAAAATAGTGATGACTTATTATATTGTAGTTTTCTCACATATGGCCTTTAAATCTAGCCATTAATAGCTCATTTTTTTTTATGTAATAGCTAAACACAATAGGTAGATGTTTTAAATATTTTTTGATCAAACTGTACTTTGTTTTTATATGAACATTAAATATTTATTAATAACCTCGATATTTACGTTCTTAGTAATTACTGTAGCAAGAGGCTGTCATTAAATTCTGTTAATATAAGATGTAATTGTTTTATTATAATTATCACTTAACCATCTGCATCAATGGGCACGTGGGTTAGGGTGTCAATTTAATCTGGCTTTGAGTTCTAGTGATGGAGATATAGAGGTCAGAATATCGGTAGAGTATATTGAGATTTATATTTTAATAAATTAATGATATTCCACTCTTCTTACCAGAAAATTATAATACACTTTCTTTATATATCTATCTTCTTCCTCCCTTACTCATTAGTACGAATTTGTGGAAAATTCGAATGGAAAGTAAGAAAACCTGCACATGATAATAAATAAAAAAACTTATATGTATTAACACAATGGTTAAAAATCTAACCAATGGGATTATAAATTACTAGAGTGGTTAAGGGTGCCACCTCGGTAGGAGAGAAGTTGCCACGCAGAAGTTCAGCTCTAACACGATATTTAATTCTACGATGCGTTATTTCAAAATATAATTCACACCAAATTAAAGTCGATATTTTCCATCAGGGCTCTTTTACCTTAAGAACTTCATAGATTTAATTTAATTAATATAAAACAATGTATGAAAATGTAACTTTTTCTCAATTTCAACGAACATTTAAGCATAGTTGCGTGGATATGAGATGAGACTTGATGAAAAGTGTCACTAGATTTGGCTTTTCTCTAATAAATACAGTAAACTCTTATAGGATCACAACGGAAAATTTTAAGATATTTAAGAACTAGCAGCAACCTTTTTTCTTAAGATTGAGGTAAGAAGTTTTAAGTTTTTCCTCCCCTCTTTTTTAATGGCATGACAAAGGGTGATTGTAGGTGAAGATTGAAAGGGACCACAAGCTTAGACAGAATAGAGAAGTAATTCCATAAAAGGTCATAGATCATAGTACTGATAGTGAATGATACTTTCTCGCTGACATAGGTGGCCTCCTTAAAAGAAAAGAAATAAATGGGTGTTCATCGATGAAAAAGCGATTTCAAGAGAAATAAAATATCCAAGCTCATCCAAATGGAATTCATATTTGTGTTTCAAATTAGTGAATCAGATACAGGATAAAAACATTGGTGCATGTACACTAATTAAATTAGATCTGGGATCAATTTACTATCATCGTAATTGTGTTTTAAATATCTGAGCCTCTTTAGATCTATAGATTTTTTTTAATAAGTATTACAGTTAAAATAAGTCATAAAAATATCTAAGAGGTTACAACCGCTATTTTTATTTGGATTTTCATAAGAAAAAACATTTCAAAATGTAGAGTATCCAAGAAAGTATAAGTTCAATTAGCTAAGTCTGTAAAATATATCATCCTATGTCAAAATTAGAAAAGGCAGAATAAATTAATGGGCTACTGAAAATATGAAAATATATTACATATTTTTTTGAACTCTCAGATGGTAATTATTTTTATAGCGAGCCTAATGTAGGGGTTTTGAAGCATATATAAGCCAATTTCTCATTAATAATTGATGAAAGACACCAATAGACGTACTGACAATTGATCATTTATGCCGAAGTATGATTCTGAGACACTGTGCTTCCTTACAATGGTTAATCGCATTGTCATCTGTCCAAGCCCCTGAAAGATATAACTCCCTCAAATTAAAAACAATGGTTAGTAAATAACTCACAGATATTTTTCACAAGCAAAACATGTTTTTTATGTGTGTATTGAACACAGATCAAAACGGTTACGTGGTGTTAATTTTTTACCAACTCATAATATGGCCACTAGACATTCTTTTTGAAAAACTCGTGGTCTAATAACACATCCAGTGAAAGACAACCTTTTCCATAAGTTCATTGGTTAGTTAAATTTTGGATTAAAGAGGGGCCAATATCAAGATTACGTTTATATTAAACAATAGCTTTGAAACTTAGCAAATATTTAAATACATTCTATCAATTCCCCTACTATTAAACGCCTTCTGAGTGTTTTAAAGAAGGTATTATTTAAATTTTTAAAATTATTTAAACCTTAGAAACTAGGACTCGTATTTTGGCCATTTTTGTATTTCTGTGGACGTGGGTAAATAAATCCATAGTAAATTCAATATACTCAAGAAAACCTTAAGATTAATGAGTGAAGTCAACATTAAGCACTACTATGGGTTTAAATAGATAAAAGCTATCCATTTTTGATCATAGCTATTGCTAACAATTTGGGGAAAATAACAATAGTTGCTATTTTATAAGTTACAATACCCCAACATTTCTTACTAATGGACAGATCTGACACGTATACAAAATTACTAGATCTACATTTGCATATCGATACGTCAAGTCATATTAACTGCAGCTGTCACTTTTGAATGATTTTATCAGTACCTATAAAATATTTACTTAGTTACTTACTTACCTTATGGCATTAGGGACTCGAAAGTTCATTACCACACTCACAAGTTCGCCACCTATCCCTATATTGAGCTAATTATATCCAGTCTATCTCATTAGACCCTATCTCTCTCAGGTCTATCCAAATGCTATCTTCCCATCTGCGTCTGGGTCTTTTCAGTGGTCTCTTCCCAATGGGTTTTCCATACAATACCTTGAACGCGGTTCTAGATACTCCCATTCGCGCTGCATGACCTTCCCACCATAGCCTGCGAGATTTTATTACTCTAAAAATGTCTGGTGATGAGTACAGTGTATGCAGCTCATCATTATCTACCCTCCTCAACTCTCCACTATCTTCAGCCATTTTTTGACCAAATATCTTCCTAAGCACCCTGTTTTTGAACACCCTAAATTTATTTTCGTCATTCATGGTAAGAGGCCATGTTTCACATTCATAGAGAGCAACTGATAAAATTACGGCTTTGTAATATTCTGAATTTCACATTTCTTGACAGCAAGCGAGATGTCAACAACTTACTGACCGACTAGTAACAAGCATTTCACGAATGTATTCTCTAACTAATTTCCAATCTAGAAATGTTATCACTACTTAAATTTATTCCTAAATATATGAATTCATTAACCCTATCAAATGATAAGCTGTTTGTTGTAATATATAAATTATTGTCTTCAATCTGTGTTCTTTGTGTTACCATATACTTAATCTTTCCAGCGTTCACTTCTAAGCCTATTTCCTTAATAACCTCTAATAAAATATCTGCATTTCTTACAACAGCTTTCTTACTATTATCTGTATTGTACCGTTTAAAGTCAACCCTTCCTTAATTTCTTGCATTACCCTAATAGCATAATCTAAAGCAAGATTAAAGAGCAATTGGGAAAGTCCATCTCCTTATTTCAACCTAATTAGGCCACTATAAGTATCTGATAAGTACGATCCAACCCGTACCCCGCGACAAGTATCTCTCAAACATACCTCAATTAACTTGAACAGTTTTTTGCTTATTCCAAACTTAACTAAAATGTCATATAAATTTTTCCTTTCAAGTGAAGCATAGGCCTTTATAAAATCTATATACCGTCATGTTGAATTCTCACTTTTTTCTAATATCTGCCACATTATAAATAAATGGTACGGCGCACCGCACAGACTTTCTCTCTCTTTCTATAAACTCGTAAGATTTCTGAACGGAATAA
>CABFWB010007734.1:0-22547 GCA_902151455.1 Timema bartmani
AGGTATAGATGTTTCTTACCTATTTGTTAGATAAGGTATAGATGTTTCTTACCTATTTGTTAGATAAGGTATAGATGTTTTTTACTTATTTGTTCGGGAAATTCTAGTTGTTTCTTACCACTGACCAAAATTTAAGAAGTTCGGAAACTCGTGTTGAAGATCTTTTAAAACTATATATAAATATACTTTCTTCGTAAAATTTTTTAAAACGGAATGTAAGGTTTTAAATCCCAGAAACATGTTGATATCTTTCACTCAATGTGATGTGATCTCTATTTTTAAAATAACAAACCCCTTGTTAACTGAAGCCTAGACATCTGCACAGGTTCTAAGCAGGCAGTTAGACGGAACCCTTAGGCTCAATCTCTGTCACTTTCTCGTTTTGACATCTCCATGATAACCGCTGCGAGAGATATTTTAGGGGAAGTCTGAGTAAAAAATAAGTAAGACCCAGCCAACCACGGATATCTGTCAAGTGTCGCATCACTGCCTCGTGACAGCGGAGAAAACTCTTCCCCTTGAGTTTGATCTTCACCACGTGTCGATAGAGAAATTCTTGTTTTCATTTTAACACCAAACTCGAACTTTGGTGAAAGGTTCGATAGCAGCAGAGTACCTTATGTCACGTGAGTCACCTTATGTCACGTGAGTCATTGAACACGAAGTCAAGATGACGAGAAATGAAGATTTGCGACTCGGTTTCATTTCTCCCGAGAGCGCTAGTACCAGAACCATTAGCAAATGAGCTACAATAACAGATCTCTTCTCACAGTCACGTGTCTACTACAGCGCTCGGTGGTTGAATGTGTTACTAGGGTGGGTCTGCTATAGACCACATATGTTAATACCTCAATATCATAATACAGCCTCCGGTACTCTATAATCTGGTATTTAGCTATTTCTGGTCTGTGTTTATTGTTACAAGGAACCGTTGCTATGGTAACGGAGAGCGTCAGGTAAACACCGCTCAGAGACCTGTTTACCAAGAGCTTACCACACTTTTGTAGAACTTGTCGCAAGAACAATAAATACTGAGCCAGTGCAGTCCTTCACTTGGGGGAATATATAGACTGATAGATGAGGGATGTTACTTGGTAGTTCCCTGTATCTCTCTAACATACATTCTTCTTGGAGGGAATATATAGACTGATAGATGAGGGATGCTACTTGGTAGTTCCCTGTATCTCTCTAACATACATTCTTCTTGGGGGAATATATAGACTGATTGATGAGGGATGTTCCCTGGTAGTTCCCTGTATCTCTCTAACATACCAATAACTGTTGCGGTAATGACCAATCACGTTCGTCGTCTCACAGTTCTGACTGTTGATAGGGTGATAGACACTAGTTCCTCTGGGACAGTGAGCCTGTGTGTGTTGAAAGAGAACAATCAACAACCTTCATTTCACGGCAGTGGAAGTTCAGCTCTATATATTAACCATCTTCTGCCGTTTTATTCCCAAGATACTTTATTCCCGCAGTGATCGTACCTTGTATCAGTCCTCGTGTTACCCAGCATGCAACTCACCTCCTTCAGACACTTCTTGTACAGGTACAAAGGTAGATATTATTGTTAGCAGTTGTTCCTATGATCCATCATAGCTGGTCTCGGTGGCTTAGTCGCTATAAGCCTCTACTCTAGATACTAGACCTGAAATACCTTCCTTCGAACCCAGATGACAACAATCATATTAGTTATTCCTTTCACCCAATTAGTGTACTATAATAATTATTGTTGCTGTAGGGTAGGGTTGGTGTAAGATACTTGATAAAGTTAAGCTAGTTTGTAAGTCCACCGCTAATATAGCCATGTGTTTTAACGTATATAGGGGCCTATTATAAATAACGTATGCAAACAAAATTGGTGTTCAATGTTTTTATCAGTGGATCTTACAGGCCCTCCGTGCTGTACGCATTTTAATTACGCTAATGTGGAAGGGGCGAATAAGGTAAAGTATGTCTTAAGTGTATCCGCATTTGCGTGGAAGTGTAATGGGAAAACCATCTAGAATAAAAACATTCTTAGTCGACTCGGCTGAGATTCGAAAGCTTACCTTACCGTCTACCTGGAAACCCACGTGAAATGGCCTTGACGTTCAGTTTGTGTGCGGGTGGGGTACCTTGTGCCTTAGCAGCAAACAGACGGGGCCTGAATGTCACCTCGCTTGTAGAGGTCCCTTATTATAGTCCCTGCTACTCTCCCTTGTAGAAGTGTGAAAAGCTCCGGATATATATATCGTCTCGTTGGTTGCATATGCTGCAGGGGTTGCAGGAAGTTCAAGGAACGGAATATTCTACGGCCCATTTTCACCTCATTATGTAAATATAGGGGGTTGGGAATGGTACCCCGGGGTATACAGCCTCTGTATATTTCTCTGAGGAACGGTTGGAAGAGGGTGTGGATAAGTATCGTGGATAACAGAGCAGCAGCTATCCTCACTTCCAACGATACTCGCAGTGTGTTAGAGTATGCTTCAAACCACTGCGCTATTAAATATTAGAATTAATAGACAAAGATAATGAACTCTTTTAAAAGCTCGATAGTAACACTAACACATAAACTATTGAATAATGGTCTAATTTAGGATGTTTATTGAATTTTTACTGGAGAAATAATTTCTAAAAACACTAACCTATATATTAGTTTGTCATTTCTCTTCTTTAGTCGCGTGTATTTATCTTTTGTTTAGCCAGAAAAGTAAAATTTAGTGAGATAAATAAAAGGATATTTGTGTGTTTTTTTTAAATCTTAGTGAAAGAATAAAATGCTATAGATATACATTTTTATAGCATTTATCTTAGCCGAAAACCATAATAATAATAATTTATTATTCGTTGTATTGTTATCATATAGTATCAGTGGTCGCATGGTCTAACGTATCAGTCTCGTGTTAGTCTGGATTGTCTATGATAGGTAGACCGGGGTTCGAAAACCTGTTGGGTGTACTGAAGGTATTTAAACTCCTCTCGCTCCAAGAAAATGCTGGTATATTTCATCCAAAATTATACATTCATGCTACCTACTCAACCAACGTAATTAATGTATGCGTTTAGCGTTAACGGGTAATAAGACGTGGTATAGATAAATAATATTTATTACCTTGTTCAAGCTCCGAACAAGAATTATAAATCTAGAACTTCAATATTCGTGTAGTGCGGATTTTAGGGCGCCATCGCTCCATCATAGATAAGATCATAGATAAGATCATAGATAAGATCATAGATAAGAGTATGAAGTGGTGATTGCTATATTTATTGAAAATGCTGTGAGCTAGATTCGAGGAGTGTTGCCAGGGTAGCACAGCTTGTTTAAACAGTACCTGGGATTGTTATTCCCCGCTCCGTCCCATTTGACTAATCTTACATGGGGTCTGCTAAATAAACCTCAATTTATCTATATATTTGTAGTATTTTTGCAAGACTAGATTAGGACATACATTTTGACCTAAGACAAGTCAACCAAATATTTTATTCACAAAATATTTAACAGCTCTTTTTAATATGACTTGTTTCAATTGATAATAAAACTAACTTAAATACGTTATTGATAGCTACAATTAATTTCCAGGCTTACTTTATCCATCTCCAGTGTGGACCTAGACACGTCTCTAGAGAATATTGACGGTATGTTTGATTGTGTTCATATATAGAAGGCTCTAGATGTATCAATCCCCAGTGTGGACCTAGACACGTCTCTAGGGAATATTGACGGTATGTTTGATTGTGTTCATACATAGAAGGTTCTAGATGTGCTGGTGGCTTAAAGTGGTATTAATCTATCAAAGCAGTGGTCGCGGGGTTTACGGCGTCACTTTATCATTAGAATGCATTTCAGGTGATTGGAGTTCAAATTTTAGTCGTGTGTAATGAGGTTGATTTTTCCTAAAAGATCTCCTACTCTTCCTTCACACAAGTTCCACTACATTTATTCCAAATACTACCTTTCTCATCCCTACCTCGTTATGTAAATAGTCTGAACGGGTAGTAATAAAACTATATTTTTAACAAAATGAAGAGATTTTTTCTGTTTGTTTGAAGCATATAAAAGTGTTGCCCGGTGTATCCACGCAAACCATTGTGATGTTACCCCGGACATTAACGGGTACTTCTGGTAGTGTTTTAATGACGACGTCTCAGACACTGAAGCTATTGTTTACTACGAAGGAATGTGTTTATCAATTATTCTGCAGTTCTTGGAGATAGAAACTTGTGGAGGATGAAGCTTTTTAAACACAAACATTTTTACAACCAACATTGATCACTTTTTGTAGCGCCATGTCTTACTACCCGTCCGCTTATCTATTAATTACAATAGTGGTTTTAGGGATGCGTAAGGTTATATTGATAGGAAGAGTGACAGTTGCAGATCAAATGACTTGACGTATGAATATGTTACAGTAGATCTGCTATCACCTATGGTTCTACCTATGAATATTTGACTATTTTTGCCACCAGGTAAATTCTCTCCTAAATAGTTGTAAAATTTGTATTGGCTGATATAAACCTGAGAATTCTCCGGAACTGAAACAATCTCAAACTATTAATAGTCTGGTATAACAAACAATTTGTTTATGTGTAACATGATATCTTTTTGTTTAAATTGTTGCCACTCTGATTACAATATGATACCGTACAAATTGTTAGTTCAAATATCCCTCCACAGATTTTTTTTCCAAGGTTCCGTTTCACTGTATTTAAATATGGCCTACTACTATTTTTTATCGTTAGTTACTCAGGACCTACCCTCCCACATTTCCAGAACTCCTGTGTTGGTTGTTATCTGACATTTTAAAAATCACGTCTCATGCCCTGGAGGTGGATATTTTCCTGGAAATTAAACTGGAAGAGGTATTTGTATTGTCTTGACAGTTATATTCAGTAGACCTGCAATTACTCGCTGTTCACTTAGTGGTTATTTTGTTACACATCAACCTAAGTACAAATATGTTGTTCTTTATTGGTTTTAAATAAATAGTTTCCATGTTTATTGATTTTGATTACTGCACTTCAATCTTTACAAAGACTAAGACTCTACGAATTTAAATGTGTGTCTATTTATAGGTTTTGTGGTTGTTGTTCGGCTCTGGAATTAAGGATGTTGGAACTATTATAGTTATGTGTTACTGAACCAGAACCAATTCGTGGATGTATTAATGTAGGTATGGTTTGTGTTTGAGGGACACCCCTGCAGCTAGCCGCGAGCGACTCCCCCTCTCCACAGTCCCCTCTTACTTCACTCCTTGACATGAATGTGGTGGTTTAGAAGTCCACCCCTGATTTCCGGCACCCCCTCCCCCCCTGAACCCACGTGCCATCAGACTCGTTTTGCCACTTCAGGTATTCACGTGATTGTTATCGGACCGGAACATCCAATTATCAAACTCGTCATTGAGGAGTTCGTGGTAATTGTCCCCTCCCCGGCCCGTCCCTCTAGCCAAACAATTGGAGGGTTCTCTAGGGAGCACATCTCCAGGATTCCTGGTTAATTAATATCCCCCCATCAGAGCCACGTCACTGCTGTGGCCACATCGATCACTGCTAAAAGGACGATCATACACAGACTATTTAATAGAGTCAAATTGTGTTTTAAAACTATTTTGGATATTTGACGTCACTCAAAGGAAGGAGTTGACCTATCACAGATTACAGTAATAAATATTAACAGATACTGTGGATGTAGCGTTGACGTACCACATTTGTTTGGATAAAATGCAGGCCTCTGAAATATAGTCCTTGGGCCACACGTGAACTAATTAATAGTACAAGAGAGTGTATTGTAATCATTAACATTCTTGACTTCGAGATTATGATTTATCTGAATGTCTTATGTGTCACAGAAGTAAAACTATATGTTACCATTCCATCCATTGCTCTGTCTGTCTGCCTGTCTTACCTGGAAATACAGCCAAAATGTTTGGATACATATCAGTACAACTTTATATTTAAATGGTATAAGGTTATACCTAAAATAGAGATATTATTTTAGCTTTAAAATTAAGGGTAATTTGTTAATAAATATTTTTAGTTAGAAAATTATTGAAAACCACTTTTTAACTATTTTATTCAAAAAAATATTGTCTGGGCATTGTTTTACATTATATTATATCTCACTGTATATTTGTTTTAAAGGGAAAACTCATCTATTATTAGGTGTTCTGTCTTAAGACAGGTCCATTCCTTTTGTCAGTGAACTTGGACCTCCAAAACCTCCTAAGGATGTACCCGATCCAGTTTGCTTTGCGCCGAAGAATCACGTCCTAAATGAATATTTGTTCCAAACTATATTACAGGATCTTGTTTAGCTCATATCCAGAGCTATATCAATAATTATTGGTTACAAAACAGGCTGTCATTTTTTTAAACTGATTTCATTTAAATACTATAATTTGTCTTAAAATCAATTTTAAATAAAGTTTGATAATTAATTCAAAAATTTGTCAAAATTTTCAATTTCATCTTCAACGATTTACTGGCAATTATTTGAGGTTTTCTCCTCCCGTTCGAAAATTCTGAAATAATTAAAGAATATTTAATTTTAGAAAGAATTGATCAAGTAATTTTATGTTACGTAGTTTTCGTGAAGTTGCATGGGTCGGTTGTTGTATCTTTTGTGAAATATTGCCCAGTAGCAGTGCTTTGTTGGTGTTCTTCTCTGTGGAGAACTAGACTATGGTACCATATGTACCAGTGCTTTGTTGGGGTTATTCTCTTGTGGAGAACTAGACTATGGTACCATATGTACCAGTGCTTTGTTGGTGTTCTTCTCTTGTGGAGAACTAGACTATGGTACCATATGTACCAGTGCTTTGTTGGTGTTCTTCTCTTGTGGAGAACTAGACTATGAATACCATATGTACCAGTGATTTGTTGGTGTTCTTCTCTTGACCTAGTTGAAGTTTAACTTTTATCTAACAGTTTATTTTCAATCGCAAGAAGATCACTTTCTCTCTCCACGGTTTATTTTCACACACAGTCAGCTGTAAGTTTGGTTTACTGGTCTGATCTGACATTGGCTCACAGTAACGAGCGAGGTTGTGCTTTTGTCACAAAACTCTAACTACAGCTATCATGTTCCTTCTGGGAGAGTAATTAGTGAATATGTGGTAAACATAGGATCCAGCACTAATCAAGATAATGACGTCATTATTTAGACACTAACACTGGATACAGTGTAATACAGGTAGCTAGAGTAGTGCAGTGTTTGACAAACCATTACCGTCCATGGGCCAGCAAATATACTCCTTCCCCCACTTCGTAAGAAAAATAGGAAAATAAAACAAATGGCTGGTAAATAAACAGTCGTTTCAAATAATGGTGGCTAAACAAAGCCGTGATGTATTAAAATAATTGTCATATATTCATACGTCAATTCAATTTATCTGCTGCTGTCACCGTTGATAGATATTACCAATACCTTTAAAATAACAATAATAATAATAATAATAATAATAATAATAATATAGTATAAAATAGTAAAATAGTTTCAATGTTGAAGCTCTTTCCTCCCAGAATAATACTAAATCTAATTACCTACAATAATAACACTACATCTAATTACCTAATTAATAATGCTACATCTAATTACCTACCATAATACTACTATATCTAATTAGCTACAATAAAAATGCATCTAATTACCTACAAGAATAATAACTACATCTAATCACCTACAATAATAATACTACATCTAATTACCTACCATAATACTACTATATCTAATTAGCTACAATAAAAATGCATCTAATTACCTACAAGAATAATACTACATCTAATTACCTACCATAATACTACTATATCTAATTAGCTACAATAAAAATGCATCTAATTACCTACATGAATAATACTACATCTAATCACTTACAATAATAATACTACATATAATTACCTACCATAATACTACTATATCTAATTAGCTACAATAAAAAAGCATCTATTTACCTACAAGAATAATACTACATCTAATCACCTACAATAATAATACTACATCTAATTACCTACAACAATTAGCAACAACCAATATTTTCGATCAATCTTCTCTCCAGGTAAATTTAATCATCCCCTGAAATACATTTATTGATGACACTTTATTAAAACCATCCACATAATTAATAACTTTCTCCCATTTGACGGTCCAAAGCAATGTTTCAATATTGTAACGAACATACCAAGTTGTATTTATTATCTATAGTTCACCAGCGTAGTAAACAGCTGTACACCAGGTTGCCTAGAGCTAGGGAGAGGATAACTAGACTCTGGGAGTGAAATACCACGTTAACAAAAACAACATCGCTCCAAAACACCAAGGCTGCCAACTTCACCCTGTTTCAGCCATTTCCTAGAAATGAGGAAAACAAACTCCGTATTACGATCGCAGTGGTCTTTATTGAGTGTGTTCCCCGCTCTTGTTCGCAGACATTCAGACACGCAGACATCAGACGGAATTCCTCTCGGACAGATAAAGACATTCCGCAAATACCTTCTTGCTCCCGACCAACGTGTGATGGGCCCCGGATAGTTTGAGGTACACCTCCATAGGAAGGCCCTATCTGACAGATGAAAAAGTTACTCTATCTTGTTTCACGTGTTCATACGCCAAGTCATGAGACCTGTCAGTTTAGACAGTAGCATTGCACGTTGTCTACCACGAGCAGAGGGCTGACTTTTAAAAACTAGCAGACCCTGAGTACGGACATTTGCACCTCCAAGTAGAAATTTTAAATTTTTGATCAAATTATTTTAATTAATTAAAAACCTAGTCGTAAGCAAACGCACGGATTTAAGGCGCTAACTTGAAAGTTACTTTCCACGAACAATCATTAAATTGAAAACCTTTCTCCCAGGCAGCAGCGCCACGAACTTCAACCACTTCATAAATAGAATAACATTTACATTTCAAAACCACTTCGGTGGTCACCTGGTCTAACGCGTTACTTTCGTGTTAGACTAGACTGCCGATGATGGGGAGATCGAGTTTCGAATCTCGGTTGGGTGTACTGAAGGGGGTTTTTACTATTTGGATTTCCATTCTCCCTCCACGCAAATGTGGGTACTCTTTCCATAAAGATAATCTTCCTAAAACTACTAGCGTATTTAGTACATATACGTATAACCCGAACGGGTAGTAAGACACGGTGATAAAATAAAATATATTATACATTTAAACACATATATGCTTATGTAAATAAAGATTGTGTGTGTGAATCAATATTAACGGCAGGAACAACGAGTGTAGAAGTAGTTGGTGTATATTTGGAACAACGAGTGTAGAAGTAGTTAGTGTATATTTGGAACAACAAGTGTAGAAGTAGTTGGTGTATATTTGGAACAACGAGTGTAGAAGTAGTTAGTGTATATTTGGAACAAGGAGTGTAGAAGTAGTTGGTGTATATTTGGAACAACGAGTGTAGAAGTAGTTAGTGTATATTTGGAACAAGGAGTGTAGAAGTAGTTGGTGTATATTTGGAACAACAAGTGTAGAAGTAGTTAGTGTATATTTGGAACAAGGAGTGTAGAAGTAGTTGGTGTATATTTGGAACAACAAGTGTAGAAGTAGTTAGTGTATATTTGGAACAAGAAGTGTAGAAGTAGTTAGTGTATATTTGGAACAAGGAGTGTAGAAGTAGTTGGTGTATATTTGGAACAACAAGTGTAGAAGTAGTTAGTGTATATTTGGAACAAGGAGTGTAGAAGTAGTTGGTGTATATTTGGAACAACAAGTGTAGAAGTAGTTAGTGTATATTTGGAACAAGGAGTGTAGAAGTAGTTGGTGTATATTTGGAACAACAAGTGTAGAAGTAGTTAGTGTATATTTGGAACAAGGAGTGTAGAAGTAGTTGGTGTATATTTGGAACAACAAGTGTAGAAGTAGTTAGTGTATATTTGGAACAAGGAGTGTAGAAGTAGTTGGTGTATATTTGGAACAACAAGTGTAGAAGTAGTTAGTGTATATTTGGAACAAGGAGTGTAGAAGTAGTTGGTGTATATTTGGAACAACAAGTGTAGAAGTAGTTAGTGTATATTTGGAACAAGGAGTGTAGAAGTAGTTGGTGTATATTTGGAACAACAAGTGTAGAAGTAGTTAGTGTATATTTGGAACAACGAGTGTAGAAGTAGTTGGTGTATATTTGGAACAACAAGTGTAGAAGTAGTTAGTGTATATTTGGAACAACGAGTGTAGAAGTAGTTAGTGTATATTTGGAAAAAGTGTAGAAGTAATTGGTGTATATTTGGAACAAGGAGTGTAGAAGTAATTGGTGTATATTTGGAACAACGAGTGTAGAAGTAGTTAGTGTATATTTGGAACAACAAGTGTAGAAGTAGTTAGTGTATATTTGGAACAACGAGTGTAGAAGTAGTTGGTGTATATTTGGAACAATTCCATCCTCCAGATCTATTATAAGTTCCCTCACGAGTCTTATCTCCATTTAGAGAACAAGTACGCCATTACATTAAATTCCGGTCTATTATTAGTATACCTCCATGTTATATTATAACAATGGTGGGAACTATATTCTACTATTCAACGTTCACATGTTTATAGATTGCATGAATAGACATTTGTTTGTATATTAAGCGTTGAAAATATTAAATAAATTAAAGTTTGTTTGACAGGGAAACTACACAGCTCCAATTAAATTCTATTGTAGCCCCTTTTTATTAATGCTCAGAGTTTTTCTTAAATTGAACTCAAAATTTCAGGAAACTTATTTTCGTATCCTACTCGTATTGTAGCACGAGTCTTGTCCGATATTTGGTACTTAATAAAAAAATGAGAATCTTTAAACAAATACTGAAGAAGTAGGCCTACTAACATCGCCCTACATCATCTAAAATATTTTATTCAACGAATAACTGAATATATTTTCCCAAATAGCGATAACACAACACGAAAAGGCCAAACGGACATTTTCTTAACTATTTTGATACGGCTTAAGATAAGATTCCCCTCCCACCCCGGAATTGTTTGTCCCAGGCTCTACTGTCAAATGGGGAAAGTTGAAGCTTTCGAAGAGTCAAGTAAATGTTTTTCTTGGTTCTGATTCACACCTCGGGTCATGGCCCCAGCACGTGGGCCCCAAAACTGGGTCGTACCTCTCGAACAAGACAGTCACTTGGTACAAAGCCTTAAAATTGCACAATAATATTCTAGGATCGGAAATTATTTTACGAGCTGCAGGAAATACATTAATAAATATGATAAGATTATACCGAGGGAGGAAGGGGGTAGTAGGTTAAAATTTCCTTCCCCTCCAAAGTATTATTTATAATATAATGTATATTTATGTTCCTCCGACTCACATATGTTTATTTGACCTGTTGTTGCTATTACAAATTTAGACTAAAAAGTGAAAATGTTTTAAAATACTTGAAAAGTTTACAACCATATTTTGCTAACTAGTAAAATGAATTACGTTCTTTAATCATATTAGTTTGAATATGTTAACATTTATCCAATTATTAATATAAAAACACATATTTCTCTTACTATGATATTATTTAATTCTCACGATTAAAACAAAATTACAATCCATAAATTGTTCATCTAAATAAAAATTAAACTAATCTAAATTGGCCTTGACGGGCCAAGAAACCAACCTTGTACTCCAGGAGTTAACTATCGTGACATGTGGCCAAGAAACCAACCTTGGACTCCAGGAGTTAACTATTGGGACATGTGGCCAAGGAACCAACCTTGTACTCCAGGAGTTAACTATCGGGACATGTGGCCAAGGAACCAACCTTGTACTCCAGGAGTTAACTATCGGGACATGTGGCCTCTAGTTATGGGACATGTTTGTGTCTTGTAGCAGAGCACACAGGAGCGTTACTTGGCCAATGCTGGATCTTGTTTCTACCCCTGGATGCAACCCTCAATGGCAGCAGGCGACTGGTCACAGGTGGAACCTCCTTGATGGTTGCAAACACAACTTGCGTTGATTGTGTGAAGACACCATCCGGGGTTGTATAGCCTGCTGGGGCAATTGTGGCTGTGGCCCGAGGCTGCGTCTGATGTGCGACATTCAATAAAAACAAATGTAATAAATATAATAATCAGTCCAGTAATTCTGTATCGGTTTTAACGATATAACTGTTGAATAGTTGAGCTGTAGAATGGTTGGTGTTGAGATAGCTGTAGAATAGTTGGTGTTGATGATTTCTGTACCGGGTCATACTACCCGTCCAGACTGTACTAATTTTAAATACCCTAATTGGTTGGGGCTATGAAGCTATAATTTATATCAGATGTTTCAACATTTATGTTGAGGGCGGCGAAAAAACTCGTTACGCTTGGCTGGGACTCAAACCCAGATATCCCCATGATACCTCGATATATTCGACCACTCAGCTGGGTTGATAGCAATATAATAGTGCAACGTTCACTCGAGGTCTCCTGTGGGCTGTAATCAAACTACCCCCTACCCCCACCACCCCTTCACACTCACACACCAGTCCATGGTACGAGGTAAATTAACCCTTCACTAATGAACTGTACCAGGGAAAACATCACAGACTGAAGAAGTTTGCTTTGTGATGAAACATTGCTCCTACAAAGGACTGGCGCCGAGGAAATTTAGAGCATGATAAAGGATCCTAAACACTACTATAATTTTAGTAAAACTACCCTCCCCCTTCCACTGACCATTACTGAGGGGGGATTAGTTGAAATCAGGGGTGGCTCGTGGGTTGTTACCAGGTCTAGCTACACTTGACAGGACTGTACTAGTAAACTGTTCCCTCCAAGGGTGACTAGTGGGTTGTTAGCAGGGCTAGCTATACTTGACAGGACTGTACTAGTAAACTGTTCCCTCCAAGGGTTGTTACCAGGGCTAGCTATACTTGAAAGGACTGTACTAGTAAACTGTTCCCTCCAAGGGTTGTTACCAGGGCTAGCTACACTTGACAGGACTGTACTAGTAAACTATTCCCTCCAAGGGTTGTTACCAGGGCTAGCTATACTTGAAAGGACTGTACTAGTAAACTGTTCCCTCCAAGGGTTGATACCAGGGCTAGCTACACTTGACAGGACTGTACTAGTAAACTGTTCCCTCCAAGGGTTGATACCAGGGCTACCTACACTTGACAGGACTGTACTAGTAAACTGTTCCCTCCAAGGGTTGTTACCAGGGCTAGCTACACTTGACAGGACTGTACTAGTAAACTGTTCCCTCCAAGGGTTGTTACCAGGGCTATCAACTTTTGACAGGACTGTACTAGTAAACTGTTCCCTCCAAGGGTTGTTACTAGGGCTAGCTACACTTGACAGGACTGTACTAGTAAACTGTTCCCTCCAAGGGTGACTAGTGGGTTGTTAGCAGGGCTAGCTATACTTGACAGGACTGTACTAGTAAATAGTCCTTCCCAGTCAGTATCATGCTTGCTGTTTAAAATGAATATTACGTTCGTTCATTACATTATTTTGTGTTTGGTTGGTCGAATACGCAGTGAAGGGGAGACCATAGTTTAGTGAGTTTATTAGTACAGTCCCTTCAAGTCTTTCTTCCCCTGGAAACAGCCAACAAGTCGTGATTGTTAAAGTAAAAACGTGAAGGGGAGGATTATTGTATTTATTTATTTTGTGCAACGCATCTTAATCCGTATATTTACACAAATGTGGCAGGGATGAAGGTGTGATTTATGGGAAGTGTACCTACATTTTCGTGGAAGCATAATGGGAAACCATTTATTAAACATCACCCTCAGTACACGTGACCAGATATTAACCCCGATCTCCCCACCATCGGCAGCCCAGCCCAATATTAGAGTGACGCCTTAGACTACGCGACCGTTGATGGGAGACGGGTGTGGGAATTTAAGGATATTTTGGAGAGCAGTAATAAAAACACACCCAAAGTTTAAGAACTTGAGTTATTAGGTTTAGTAACATCTACTCAACTAAAACATTTATTCCAAATTGTTGTTTGTCTTAATATCCTAGTTGTGGAGTTAATCTCACATCTCTTTGGTACAGTCCGTACATCTTAACAACTTGATACAAGGGGAGCGGATGAGGGAGCTTATTCCTCCCTCATTCGAGGGGAAAGAAATTATAAAGTGTGTGAAACTATTATCTGTGAACCCAACAGGGATTCAAACCTTAACCTCCCTAACACCGTATATCCTGTAAATTTTGGGCCTGCCTCCTGATACAGCTTGACCATTACTGTGGATGACTCAACTTTATGTCCAGAGGATCAAAGGTAATCAACGTGATTACGTTTCAAGGAGAGCAGGTTGATCTAGTTTAGCATCGTATGCCGCTAAAATACCCAAGGTAAAAAGTGTCAATTGTTATTTAATATAAACACAAATTGAACTAAATTTGTTTCGGAAAACTTAAACTCCTCAAAAATATATGTTTTGGATTATAAATCTTGCTAATGACTCATCGACCCCGGAGGGGCCAGTTGGAATCTTGTAGTAATAAAATTATTGTAATTTGGGCGCATCACAATGCAATTAAACTACAAGCCACTCATCTACCGTATGTTAAACATTATATTGATCTCACTAGAAATTATTTTTAGCAGATTATACCGCTCAGAAATACTTTCCATAAAAGTCTCACTTGTTTAATTTAGTACAAGAGGAAAGTATATAAACAAGGCGTAGGCACAGATCAAATGATCCTATTGGGGTCGACACAAACTGCCTGGTACATGGACAGAAACTGAGCCTCAGACGTGGTAACCAATGTTGTGGAGTTGGGATGCAGTCAATGCTCTTTTATTGTGTAGAATCTTGCTTGGAAACCCGGCCAACGAAACAAAATGTTCATATGGTGTTGAAATATACACTTATATACTCTCCTGTTTGAACAATAGAACATCTGAGCGTGATCTTATTTAAACATGAACACGTATCAAAGAAAACAATTCTTGAAATTAACGGTTAAAGAATGAGCGTGTTTTAAAGTCGCTCTGAAGAAAAACACTTAAATATTAAAACTGTGTTTTGTGCCACTATAAAAAAAAGTACTATTTTGAGCACTAAACTTTTAGCTGGTTGTTAAAATTCGTGCACAATAAACACACCACTTAATTAATAAAAACAAAGAACAAATGAGAGGTTTCGTCAGTGCTTCAAGCAGAGCAACCAACCACCAACCAACAAACCAACCCAGCCTTGTCATCATGAGCTTAGCTCTAGCATGGGCCCAGTCTTATGTTGCCAATCCCACCTTGGGCTGTCCTAACTTTATATTACTATTATTAGTACGTTCAATTTTATTAACAGGCTAGGAGTGAGGAGGAATTGAGGGGTAGGCGGGGGTTATCTCAGAGGAAATGGAGCCGCAATATCGTGGAAAGGGCCTGGGTAAAAACAACCAGTGATGAACCACATCTGTAAACCCTCCCTAGAACACCCTGGCGAGATTTGAACTTAATACCTCCCGTCACTGGAAATACAATCTATCGAGAGCTCGACTCCTCAAACGACGTGAACACTGGTCAACTAAACTAATGTCCAGACTTGTGATAGAGCTTTCAGCCTAAAGTTTGGTCCTGAAGAGCTTTCTCCGAACAGTGGTTAGTACCACCCACCCACTCTATTTGGGATCAAGCACATGTACTGAGGCGGACAGGAAGTGCGATAGTTTTCCATTGCTCTCAGCACAGAACTTTACGAGCTAGCGAGAAAGAGCCCACCAATTGTTCCGTAGAGTTATCTCAAATACCTTACAGGTATATTTTACATATCTCAATTTACCATCCATAGCTAACAATGTATTATCCTCGGTCGGGTTTGAACCCGTGACATCGGGTGTTGAGGAGGAGACTTTCCACCCTCGGTCGGGTTTGAACCCGTGACATACGGGTGTTGAGGAGGAGACTTTCCACCCTCGGTCAACGGGAACTTGAGGTAATCAAACATATGCATGTTATTAATACTTTGATACGAGGAGTGTTGCTAATACTAGCCTGCTTCGGTGGACGCATGATCTAGGGCGTCACTATCGTGTTAGACTAGACTACAGATGACGGGGATATCGGGGTTCGAATCCTAGTCGGTTGTACTCAAGGTGGTTTTACTCCTCTTCCTTCACACAAATGCGGGTACACCTCCACGGAATTCAACCTTCCTTATCTCAAACTCATTAGCGTAATTAGTACATTATATGTATTAGCCCGAACAGTTTGTAAGACGTGGTAGTAAAATAATTAAAACCTGTTGGTAGAACTGAATTAACAAAGAGTTGCCTGAAGATGTTAACAGTAATCAAAAATAAATGCGCACTATTTTCTGGTCGGTAATTTGTATTAGTTTATATCAGTTGGGTAAGATAATAAGTTACCGTACGTGGTAATGTGTTAGTTCCATATTCATTCTTACCGTTCATACCCGTGTGTCAACTTTTTATGGCTTCATAAGAGGAAATAAATGTGTTCCATTCGAAATCTGAATTAATTGGCTGAATGCTTGGCGTATGGTTTACATACCAAGAGAGACCTCCGCAAAATAATTATAAAGCTTCTTAACCCAAGGCGGCAATATGGTAATCATCCAAACTTAGCGCCAGAATCGTAATCAGCAACTTGTTACTTATTTGAATATTAGCTGCCAGGCCCGTCGTATCTGGTTGTCATTAAAATAATACACACCGACTCCATTGTTTTAGGCAGCAGGTGGTAGACAGCCTATCTAACCACTCGGTCTCAGAGAAAGGCTTGTGGTTGGGTGTATCAAGTAAAATGTACAAGTTGGTTCATGAAGCGATGAATATTCCAGCAAACTGGTTTTATCCTTCATTACCTCTCGTGTCAAGTTTCCTTCACCTTGAAAACTGGAAACTGAGAACTGGGAACTTGGAACTGTTTCTCAACAACTGCTGTTCATCTTGCCGAGAAGAAACATTTCGCAAACTTGGAAAACAAACCACTTACATTAATATAATTAAAAATAAATTAAATGAAACAATCATATAAATCTCCCCATCTAGTCCATTGTACATAGGACCAAATGTTTAAAAAATCATTTATCTGTAAATAATATTTTTACTACAAGGTGTATATATATATATATATATATATATATTATTTTTATAATCATATAAAACACATTTCAGGTATACATTTTAAATAGAATCCTTTGAGCCTTTTTTTTTAAATTGAATTTAAAAAAATCAGTCATTCGTTAAATTTTAGAGCTAAAATTAAAATTTAAATGTCTCCTTGAGCTTTGATCATTTATAAAATCTAAATATCAATTCGTCAGACAGACAGACACACATGGTGACATACATGGTGACATACATTGGGACAGATAAAATTGTGCTTTCAGGTTTTGTGAAATGTGTGGTATTCCGGCCCCCCACCGTGGTTCGGAGCCCACGTTAAACGGTAGGTCCCCTTTGCTCTCCACCATCATCATTCTCACGTATCATCCTACCATCTGGGGATGGTGGAATTCACATTAATGGTGCCCAACCTCAGAAATGAATTCATCCATACGCCAGGAGAGCAGAGGTAAGATAATGTCGGATGGCAAAGATCTAGAGCACTAGCCCACCCCACATTACAAGATCTAGAGCACTAGCCCACCACACATTACAAGATCTAGAGCACTAGCCCACCACACATTACAAGAACTCAAGAAATGTTGGTACCATCCAGAAAGCTACAGACAATGTTGCTAACAAAGTTAACACACAGTTGCAAGCAATAGAAGATTACGATCTTGAAGGGTAATGAGCTAATCGGGACTAAAGAATAACAAATTATGGCAGACAAATCCACCCGTAATGAAACAATCACAGCCTACAAGACACAGGGCCACTACGTCATTCTTGATACGGTAGTTGAAAACATGAATAGTCGTTCCCAAGAAAGGAGAACACTTTCTGCCGATATTTCTTTCCTGGAACCATAAAACTTTTAAAAGAAAGCCTTTTGATATCGGCGCTGGTTAACTTAAGTGATCACTTGATAATTTTGATTGTTTAGATTCCGCTGAAAATGTACGAAGTGAAATTGCAAGTCTTGCTTTCCAATAGAATAATTTTTAAAAAAAGACCAAAGCGTATAACCCGAGCGGGTAGTAAGACACGGTGCTAGAAAAATGACCTGTACTAGAGCAATATACAATTTGGGTTGAAAAGGAGATAGGACAAACAATAAAATCAAGAAAATAATAATATTTATGTAGAAATCCCAAACAATCGAGTGGGGTCTTTTTGGTTCTAGTCAGATGGTGAAATTAGCATTAGGGACTTTTCTAGTCATTTAACGCGGGGAAACCTAATTCAACCTCCGTCATCCCTAGAACACAGCGTGATCAGTCAGCATGCGTTCAGCCTGAGCATGAGGGGATGGGGGAGGTAGCGTAATTTATTGGAAATGCACCCGAATTAGTGAAGTCTGAATGAGAGAACTCCACGTATGGTAAACAGTGCACCCAGCAGAGAAACATATTTCTCAACAGAAAAATAAGATTGGATATCTACAAGATTATTTTTAATTTAATGAACTAGAACAGCAATCAATTATAAAATAAAAGAGAGGAAAAGTTATTGTGGTGCACTGTACTATTTATTTTAATTGGTTTATTAATCATTATTCAGTAGAAGAAAGTCCTGTTCTTTTTACTGGTACTTTCCAATATGTCTAATGTAAAACAGAACTTTGAACAGGATTTTAAATAAATTGGTAGTTTTACAAATATATTTTATTTTAATATGAAAATATAATGCACAAAAACAATCTTTTTGAAAAGATCTGTTGAGCAAATTCATTGAAATGCAACTAGCATGTTAGTTTTGTATACCTTCTGTAAAGTTTGAGGGAATTGAGTTACGAGGTTTTCACTTTAGGCCGAATATTATATTAAGAGTTTTTCTTTGTTTTGTTTGCGCAACAGTGTGGCAATATTTTTGATAGGATTTCATAATTTTAACGTAACAACAGAAAACAATTCAAAGTTGGATTATCCTTTCTCTCCACACCGGATGCGCACTGACAAAAAGATCCAATAAATCAGAGAAAACAACAAAAATAATTTCATTCAGAGAGAAAGTACAATAAAAAAAGATATTTTATTTTCCTTTAGCCCAAGTTATTGGTATAGTTTTAACGTTGAACTGTTGGAAATGTGTTGTCATCTGAAGTCATATACTGATGTTCTATGTTTGGATAAAATCATGTCTTGTTTTTTTAATTTGGCCCGCACAAGCTTGCACGCGATAAAAAAAAATGCAACTGTCTCAGCTTGTCTGGTTTGATATTTACGTGGGGATAGTGCTTCGTATCTCGGCCTGGTATAGTGAGAACGTATTTTCCAACTGGGTTTCCAATCTTCCAAATGTTTAAAGATTATTTTAAAATCATTTATTAATTCAAAAACTTTGGTTACACAGGCAAAAAACTGCTCAAAATAAGAAATCGTTCTAATATATTTTTTACATTAATAGTGATAGGTTTAAACACAGCATAAATAATTATTTTATATTTTTCTATTATACAACAAATCTATTGTAAGTAATTGTAAAAAATACTATACAAAAACACGAATTTGCTTTTACAATTTAGAGTTCCCCATTAGTTTATGTCTTATACGTAATAATTGAGGCTGATACAAAACTACCCAAAAGGGCTATAAAGTATCCTCTTTCCCTCGAATCTACCATAAACAACTTTGAATGATGACCTTGATTTGGAGATATGGATGAATAAATTCTGTATTTTACGATCTGTTGAAACTTTGTTTTTTGCTAATGTTTATGACATGCGTATTATTCTGAAACTGAATATATTGACTGGATGGGTGTGTATTTTTTTTACAAAATGGAACCTGTGCTATTTAAATGATGGATAGTTGGTGTCGGGAAATTAAAAACCCTCCATTATTATCGGGACAATGGATACAAGTTGGGAGGGTTTTAATTATCGCGGATTGACAGGGTTGACAATAACCAAAGATGAAAAGGATTTGTGATAGGAAAGAGAGAAGACAATAAGAGGGGAGACGGGATTGGGGGCTAAAGAGATGAGTACACCCAACACAAAAAGTTTATGAGACGCAGCAAGATAATAGACAAAGAGAAAGAGAGGAACAAAATGAATTAGGATCCGTTTGAAATAAAGGAAAGTAGAGAGAGGATCAATTTGATTGACAAGTTTTATTTGAATGTGTTTAGTAAATCCTAAGGCCGGATGTGTGTGGTAGCGCCGTCTAAGGCATCACTATCACAATATACTAAATTGCCAGTGATGGGATACCGGGGTTCGAGACTCATCTGAATGTACTGAGGCGTGATTCTCTACATGTGGTTTATTATGGTTTTGCAGCCTCACAAATGCGGGTTAATTTATTCCAAGCAATCCTTCTCGTCCTTACCCATTAAATTAAATCTGTTAGTAACTTTTATTTTTTCCGTAATAGTTAAAATATAATCCTAAGACAAGCCTTGCCAGTTGCGCTATTATCGCACCTGTCTTTCATTCGAAGAGTCCTAGGCTCCATCCCATAAAGATACTTAACAGGTTTATATTATTCCTGCAGGTTAAATATTGGTGCAGTTCCTCTATTTGGTCCTTGCACAAGTCCTGAGGAAACTTTGAAATACAGCCAGAAGCCAACACTGATGTAATTTATGTTGCCAATAAGGCATATATATGTATAACATTATTTTTATCATATATATTAGGGAAATGTTCCCAAACAATTGGTAGCTCTGTTTCTTGTCACAAAATTGCTTATATTAAATATTCTACAATTGATTTGGACTTTTTTAATACATCTAAAATCACTTAAATTAAAGTTCTAAGTCGTATTAAAACACTGCATTAATTATTAATTACATTTCTTCACTCCCTAATTTTGTGGTCTTTAAAAAATACATTTGACTATATATTATAAATAGAATTATTTTGTGAGAAATGTAATCTCAAGTAAAAAAAATATTTGTTCGGGTGGTAATTCTCGTATGAAGAGACAACCTCTTAAATTGATTCTGTGCCTTGAGAATCTTTTCACGCCATATTCTGGTTTTCAACGACTTGAACTAGATAATCTAAGCGAACAGGATTAGGTAGGTGGAATTTAAATGCACCCAAATAACCCCAAGTAAAAAATAGCAGCACGTGTTGGAAGGAAATACACCTGGTCTAGGGTCAAACCCTGACCTTCTGAGTAAGGCTCAAGCTTATAGTTCACTTTTTTGAGTAACTTATATATATGGTAATAATAATAATAATAATATTGTTTAGGTAATTTCGATAGGAAATAAAATCTTGAGCATTTTAAAGGTAATTAATAAATTGTGAATAAAAAATATTAATTAATATATCACACAATGCGATTGTTCAAACCCAGTTTTCAATTAATAGATATTTGTGTTCAGCCATTCTTTTGATGTCGACTTCCGTTCCAGTCTGGCAACGTATGCCTCTGTAGTAAATAGATATTGCTCGTCGTAGATAATTGAAAACGGAAAACATTCAATTGAACGATATTCAATTCTGGTGGGTATCCATCTTGCAGTTTGACTCATGGAGACGTTCGCGAAAACTACCAATTGAAGATAAAGTGTTTAGCTATCGAGAAAAACAGATTGAAACAAGAACTTAACTATCAAGAAAATAGCTTTTAATTTTAGTAAATAGCACAAGTAATAAAAATAGCATAATTTATGTCAATTTTAGTAAGAGTTTAAAGTGAAATTTAATTATTTTAATATACATAAATCTATTGTTTAGTAAATTAGTTTTTTCATGTAGCTAATCCAACAATTATTAAAACTTCTAAAGTAGGATTCTGAAAGAAGAATGTATATAGCATTTACTAGAGCTACTAAAACTACGTTAATGTATTCATACATCAAGACATGTGATTTACAGATATCGATTTTAATAGATGATGTTAGTATGTACTATAAAATAATACTAATAAAATAGTAATTTTTTTATCAATGTTGCCGTGTTTACTAATATATCCATTCTACCAGAGTTATACTATATATATAATATATGTATATACAATATTTATTGAATAAGTAATTATTATAAAAGCTACATTTAATATAAATAAATATACAACTATACTATACTAACTTCTATGCATTCATTAGCACATTTACTATTACCACTAATATTTATACTATAGTTAATCAATTAATGTTAAGTAAATTTTATAAATATATGTATGTATCTTAAGATATTTAATCTAATGTATGTTTCAGTTTTAATTGAAAAATGACCTCAGGAAACGGAAATCGAAGCCAGGAGTATCGGCCTAGGCCACACAGGAACGTGTTGGCTACTCCCATAATCCCCCTCGATCTGACTAAATTCAAGCAAGTTAAGAGAAGGTTCTCTTGGCGATTGTACCGCTCAAGTGGTTGTTTTAGTAATACAGAACCTAAAAACACACTCAAGTGAGAAAATAATTTCTCATCTTAAACTTAAACACAACTTTTTTGGGGGGGGAGGGTGGTGGTATTTGATTAATGTTTTCACTTGACTGATAGACTTACAAGTGTGTTTGAATCCTATCGGCAGGTCTGAGGGTTGAGACGGCGCTACAGGACAGCCGACGTTACAGGACAGCCGACG
>CABFWB010007735.1:0-22541 GCA_902151455.1 Timema bartmani
TCTGCCTCAGGGGGAGACGATTAATGCAGCACGATACTGTGAGACCCTAAAAAAGCTCAAGAGAGCAATTCAAAACAAACAGAGGGTAATGTTGATGAAGGGAGTGTGCTTGTTGCACGACAACGCCCGCCCGCATACGGCCAACACCACCAAGGCGCTTTTGGACTCATTTGGTTGGGACATTTTGAACCACCCTGCATACTCCCCTGGCTTGGCGCCTTCAGACTTTCATCTTTTCACCTCCCTGAAGACTCACATGGGTGGAAAAAAAATTTCAACCAACGAGAAGGTGAAACAAGAGGTCCTGAACTGGAAGAAGATGGCAGGAGAATTCTTTGAGGAGGGCATCAAAAAGCTTGTGCCACGGCTCACAATCTGCATAGAACAGGAAGGCGACTACATGGAGAAATAACTGACATATTTAGCAAAAAAATCCTGTAATTTTGTTTTAAATACAATTTTTTTTTTAATAAAAAAATCGANATAAAAAAATCGAGTACTTTTACTTTCTGGACGTGCCTCGTATGTAGCCCAAATAGTTAGTAGATGTTTTCTTTACTGTGTTAAATCCACCGCGATTGCTTATAATGGAGAAGTGCTGTACATAAAGGTTCATAAAGGTTGCTTAAACTTTGAAACCATGCGTCATCAGTCTAGGATTGAAAAAAAGCACCAAAAGAACACTATAGTACAAAATGTGCACACTGAAATATTCCTACTTTTTCCAAATATATAAGATGCTTGTAAATTATTTTTTTATATCAAATATTCTTTCTCTTTTAAAACATTTTTTCCTAAATAATGTATACAATGAAATCATTGAAGAAAAAGTAATGTCACATTGCACCATACAAACAATAAATAAAACAAACTTTAGAAGAAAAATAGAAATACCAAGGATTTTATTTAGTGATAGCAAACAACCAGAGATATAAACATAAAAAATCACCAATATATATTTATTATATCAACTTATTCTTTTGAAAAGAACTATATATTTATTATCTATTGAGTATTGATAAGGTTATTTATTAATAATATGTCCTTCTAAATTTGCAAAATAAACAAGATACTTATTTTAGTTCTACAAGATAGTAGATGATAAAACAAGTGTTGTTATAAAAATTTATTCAACAACAAATGAGAATGAACCCATTTAAAAATTATTATTTATCTTAGTTATTCGACCATCTCTACATCCAATTAGCCAATCATGTATGTAAGCATTAATAGTTATCGAATTAGAAGTATTTTCATCACTTCAATTAAGTAGTATAATTAAGAAACTATTTTCAAAATCAAAATGGACGCTTTGTTGTTTGTTTTTAAGAAAATTCAAATGTAATCTTGCCTAATTAACATATTTGTGTGTATATATCTTTATAATTTTATCTCTTTCAAAATCGATTTTTAACAGGTTCCATGAAAACATGATTTGCAAAATATTGGTGTCTTAATCAATTGCCCACTATAGAAAATTGTTTATTTTAAATTATCTTTTTTATACAGTAGACTTTCATATTTTTTTAGATTTAATTATGATTTGTTTCAATGTACTGGTCTTTAGACATACATTAAAAGTCCTCTTTATATGACATTCACAGTTTTTTAAAGACTAATTAGTCCTTCTTTAATAAAAGATCTCTATATTTAAATATATCTATGTTATGAACGCGCTCTATAACTTGATTAAGGGGACGATGTGGCTGATGTCTTTCACAAAGAAAAGAGGAACACGTTTAACACTTGACACTGCTGTCATTGGGCAAAGGTGTAGCGCTTCTCTCTCAATAAAAATATATCGTTACCACCCAGTTCCTAAACTATTATTCTGTTCCATCTTAACTCTTCAGAAAGTAGTGTCAAAAACACAGCTTCCTGATTGATTAAACTGGATGAAACTAATAGGAAACAAAGCCTATTTAAAAAATAGACCATAGACAATAGCTCTCATACATTTAGTTACACTGTTGAAAATATATACAGATATATTAATATGCTGAAAACTAAGTTATTCTATTTGTTTCAGGTTTCTAAAAAAAGTTTCGGAACCACTGTTTCAGTCCATTCTTAAAATAAACAAATATCACATAATTGAATAGAACTTTATTTTTTATATATATGTATACATTTAATAATATTTTGACTGTGTTATTAAATTTGTATTATTTTTTCAGATTTCAGCTGATTTTGAAACTTGTCTTAACATACAATCCTGTGTTTGTTTCTTGCCTCAGCTACCGACAAGCTTTACCCGTCAGTTTCGTGGTGCAGGAATTGGGTTTTCATTCTGAAGAGAATTGTCATCAGTTTCTCACTCCATTTTCTCTCAGATATGGTGATGTTGAAAAGTCCAGTATCGATTGCAAGCTTAGTGTTGGCCTACTCAGCAATATTTGAGAAGCCAATACTTGCTTGTCAGGAGGTCCCAAGGTGCTCGTTATTGTCTTCTTATTCAAACAGTCACTGCAACTTTCATTCTTGGTCGTTGTTTATATCCTCATCTTAATTCAAATCTTCTGGTGTTGTGAAGGGATGGAAAATATTGAGATGAAGATTGTTTGTGTGCTTCCTAAGTGTCAGTACACAATATATGAACAGAATTTCAGGTAAATGCTTTATTCTAAAGTTCCAAAATATAAACGTAGAGGGGCTGCTTTAATCAATTTCAGGAAGGAACTTAATTCTCGTATTATTTTAGCAAAATGGGTATAAGAAAAAATTGTAGGTACCTGTATGAATAAAACTTCAATGAAAATTCTTAACTAAGTTGAAGAAATGGATCACCTACATTATGGACATATTTGCACAAGTAAAAGCTGTGATACCTAGCAAAATCTTGTTTTGTAATTGGATGATCAGTGTAGCAAAGTTTTGGAAGTGTACGTGCTGTGACATATTGAAGAATGTAATGTTTAAGGCAAATTATCATAAAATGATCACTGAGGGAAAGTCAAAAAGTTTTGAAAATTATTATATAAAATCAAAATTTTGAAATGAGACCTAAAATAAACTTGGTAAGTATATAATACCTAACTGGTTATAGCGACCAAAATCCATCATATATTGAAAAGTTGAATAATTCATGCCAACAACAAGTACAGTACTGGAAACAAGATCAAAGATAAACCAACTATCAAAAAAGTATAAATTATATACATTCAATGAATTTGGGCAACCAGAGTTGGTCTTCTGACCACTACACCACATACCATTTTTATTTGATGTTAGTTATTTAAAACATTGACTAATTGATTAAATTTGTTGGTATGAAATCTAAAGAACATGTCAGAATTTTGTGGCAAAAGTACAAGCTTCAATACAAAATTCCACATAATATTTGAAGAACTAAAGACAGAAGTTTATGTGTTTACATTCAAGGTCCAACCTAACTTTTTCAGGTTGGTTGGCTTCCTTCCCATTCACTTAAATTAATTGGGTGGTTCCAAATCTGGAGGAGAATTCATCTTTGTTTTTAAGAATTCTTGTTTCTGGCAAGAACAACAAATTAAGTGTTGATGCTAACATATGGAAGAAAGTTAGATACAGGACCTGTAAGATCATCTAAAACATCATCTACATGGACCAATCAGGGGGTAAGAGAAGAAGAAATAACATTAAATAATCAACAAACCAACTAAAATCTTGGGGGAGGAAAATTACTTAAATTACATTACAGAAAAGTAATTACAATCACTAAGATTGAGATGGCAAAGTAAAGCCAAAATAAATGTAATAAATATCTGACAGTAAAAGTGAAAACTTTACACTTAAGACTTCTTACATACTATAACGTAAATCCATACACCTTTTAAAAACTATATATATAATCCACATTGAGCTGTAGAATCATTGTTAAAATCATTTGTTTTAATATGTTTAAACAAAGGTTGAGTAAACCTACATATTAATAAGATATGTCATTTCTTTAATACTTCATTAATATTTTACCATACAAATCAAATTAGATTTAAGTGTGCAAGTCATACACGCTTATCTAATTAGAATTTGGTTCATTTGATAATTGCCATAGCTTTTCCGCACATATTAGAAAATAACGAAGACTTCAAGATTTCACTGTCTGTTTGTTACAGTTTGGATTTGTCATCAATAGCAATAAAAAAAGGCATGATTTAAACAGCTTGTATCTTCTGTATTCTTTAACATTAATCTTGTTTGGCTGTAGGTGGATTCAACAACTTGAGTTTTGTAAGGATTTCTTTGCTCTTTAGCATTGCCAACTATAATATCAATTATGTGATGTGCTATATTAAACTCATCTTTCAGCTGTCCTTAGATTCCTTTAGTGGGACCTCCCAAAAGTTTTTCTTTCTTTTGGAGGTTTGTTCTTCTTCGTAAGTAAATCCAATTTAAAAATATTTTCTAGCTATTTCCAGCCGCGAGTTAATCCAGAATTTAAAAAAAACTCTTTTATGGATTTGTGGAGAAGAGAGAAGCTGGAAGAAAGAAGAATTTATTATTTATTTGCTTTGCTTCTTTCTACCATCCCTCTCGCTTCCCAATGTTTTGATATGTTTAATCATGATCACTTGGGTTAGTAGTTTTTTTTTTTTAGACTTATTAAAATTAGGGAAGGATTAAAAATTCAACTGAAGTCCTTTATAAACTTATATTAAGTTTGTAAAATCAAATTTTAGTTAAATATGACTTTTAGCTGATAGTCAATCTTCTTGAATGCAGTGAAGAGTTTGAACAGCAAACAATATTTTCTGCTCTAGTGGCTCGAGATTGTCATTGGTCAGAAATTGTGTGTGCTGAAATGAAAACTAAATACTAGGTTTTGTTCTATTATTTTTTTCTATTTTTTTTACCTAATCCACAGGAAAATAATTGAACTAGTATTCCTAAACATTTATCATCTGTGAAGTGTTTCATGAAATTATTCTCCTTGCACATGTGCACATTAAACTCATCTGACTTTCATTTTGAAAGTAAGGACACAATTTGAAGTGTGTTAGCTCTTTGGTATGTATAGAACTCAAACCATTTTGAATGTTTTTATATACTTTTTAAAAAAAATTGAAATATACAATGTAAATAAATAAACTAACATGAAATTTATTTAATTACGGATTCCTTGTTTTATGATAGATTTTTTTCCAATATTTGGAAAGCTAATGATTGGAAATTCAATCTGCAGTATGTGTAATGTTGTAGAAAAATATAATAAAATCTAATTTATAATGTATATAATGTTTATATTGAAATGTTAACCAATAAAATGTGTATTTACTTAAACCTATAGTCCTATTAATTGTAACTAAGCATTAAATTTTTCCTAAATGTAGATATTACCTGTGGTGTTTAGTTCTAATAAAATATAAAATTATTAATGTACTTATTTTATTTCTGTTAAAGTGGCCATTATTTCCCGATGTTCAGCCCTATAAAGTTAAGTTTAAATTTTATCTGTTTACTTTGCAATTCAAAGTCAAACATGGCATAAAGTGCTGATGCATTTTAAACTTAATTAGCTGGTGTAGCCGTTCTTTGCACAGTCAATCTATAAGTAGTTTTATTCTTTTTTTAAGTATAAAATCAACCAAAGCCTAAATTATTTGTAAATATTTTATTGGTTTACATTATGTCATGTGACTAAATGTGAAAAATAGACTTTTAAAACAGAATGTCAAAATATAGATTGGATCTAAAACTGCTATATTTGCCTAGAAGATATAAGAAAAGTAAAAATAAGTATTTATTACCAGACTTAAAAAAACATTCATCACAGTATAACAAACAGCATGAGTGAAGTAATGGACCGATAAAGTTTCGTCTATCAGCAAGACATCGATTTGTATGTAAATAGTAACATTTCTGCAGCAAAGACGTGTGAGATGTCATTTATTCCTTTTTTGTGTAGTTTACAAATATGACAACCCAGAAATTGAAATTGGTAGCTTTATCATCTTTTTTGCTATAAAACGTTGAAAAAATGCTCCACTTTTTTGTTTTTATCTTTTCCCCTTACTAAGCATAGATTAAAAAAAATATTCATACAAAATTTGTTTAGCTATAAATTCTCTACGAAGAAGGTTCAGTTCAATTTTAAGGTTGAACCAACAATAAAAGTCTTAACAAGGGTCAAACCTGAATAATATCCCACTATTCCGGCTTTTAAATACATCACACAAAGTTCATATGCTTAAAATCCACCAAACTGAATTTTATATAAAGTTATTATATATTAATATGTAAGTACTATCCACAAAACAAAATTTGTTTAGTTTTTATTCAATCACTAAGTATATCACCAGTCTTTCCAGTTTAGTTTTACGGTTGACTCAAACAAGTACGATAAATTCATACTTTGGTAAGATTTAATGCTTATTTAACTACACATAGCCTAGTAATGGTTTGCATTAGTTATATGGTGACTTTTGCTGCAAACACATATTTATATAGTTGTTAAAAAAACTAATGTTATTTTAGATACAAAAAAGCATTCTGGAACTATAAAGATTTCTAACAACTCTTTGTACTTTATCAATTTATAGCTTCACCAACATTCTTCTTCAAAATCATCGTCGTCATTGCATCATTATCTGCAGACTTCATATCCTTTATCCATTTCTTGTTTATCACACGAGCAGCTGCAGATGCCATTGCATGGGAGGTTGACGTCCAAGCTCGTGCATGGTCCTGGTTGACGAGATTTGCAGTTGATACATGATATAATGATATAATATCCAGTACTTCCAAGTCACTTAATGGCAGTTATAGGCGCCGACTTGTAAAAAAACATTGGGGGTGCTCTATAAAAAGGGTTGTGTGTGGCATAACATTTGAAAATTTTCAAGCGCTCTATTTAAAAAATGGCTAAATCTAAGGTGCAATTTGTTAGTCTCAATGTATGTTTAGTAAAATAAAATAAAACAAACCTGCACAACACAACACAACAATAATACATACAATATCAGTACTGCCACTAACCAAATGATGGAAACATGTTGACAAATGTCAGGCTGTTGATTCATGAGTGGCGAGTGCTACCAACATAATTACGCTTGCTTACATATCAGATGGGAGCACCTGCCATTTGTTACGCTAGAAAACACCGTCCACAGTGTAACCCTTTATCCAAGATAGAACTAGCACCGCTGAAATATGGGGAATACTGAGAACCCCTGAAAATATTTTTGGCAGTGCTTAGTATGCAAATCACCCCCGCAGTCAACGCCTATGATGACAATGTAACTGTTGTCCTTATACCATCCATGTTCGTATGGTGTGGGAGCCATCTGAAGACATATTAGAAATCTCCTCCATATAGTAGCCTGGTAGTTGGCTCTACTCACATGGAGGCGTAGTGTTGAATGACAAGGAGGTAAGAACTCTGGCAGAATACTGCCTCCTTTACAGCAGTACGAATAATACTTCAGTTTATTTACAACCAAAGTTTTTTTCATGCCGTACATTCTATTCGAAGGGCTTTGAGCAAGTCATTGTAGTGTGATGCATTGCTCATTAGTTTGAATGGAGTCTTCTTTCCTTTGCTGTAAAATGCTGAAACACTGTCACAGCTTGTGACACTATGAAATCCATTCAGAGCTTTCATGAAGTCATGAAGAGATGCAGCCACCTGATAGTTTAGGGCTGTGCTTGCTAACAACATTTTGAAGGGAGACAATCCGATCTTTTCCTTGCTTACCCATTCTCACATAAACTTGGCATTTAATTTGTTAAATTAAATCTAGCAGAATGATTACAACATTGGTGACATCAGCATGAACAACAACTGCAGGGATGCTGCTTTCTCCAACATGTGCAGCATGAAAGGCTAGCCTTGTGTCAGTCTCTTCGTGGTCACAAACAAGTTCAGTAAACTCTGTCTCTTAAACATTAAACAGACGTTAATTTTCAGTACTTGTCTTCACTATCAATGAACATAACTCCACTTTGCAGTTTGCTTTGATAAATGAGTGCTCTCCACAAATCAGTTAGAAACTTAATGAGGTTTGGCTTGTTTGAATTAGCTGTAAGGAAATGTGGCCAAAACTTAACTTTGAAGCCTCCTTTGATATTTGCATACAATGCAGGTGTATCACTATCTTGCAGGTGAGCTCTCTCGAAGTCTTTAATCAGGTTAGAGTTGTACAAATCTAAAACTATATCGATTCCGTTTCATGGACTCTGGAGTAACTTAAAGAAGAGTGTCTCACCAATAGAAACTGTACAATATTTTGTAAATATCAGTAATAATTATTTTTGTATGATTTTTTTATGCTTTGTAAGGGATAAAATAAAAACAAAAAAGTGTTTGTTTTTTTACTTTTTTTTAGCAAAAATTAAGAGAAATCTACCAATTTGGATTTCCGTGTTACCATAGTTGTAAACTACATAAATAAAACTAGATAAAATGACACCTCACACGTCTTTACCGCGGAAATGGTACTATTACTTCCATTCCCCACCCATTTCACTGACCCGTGTTTTAAACTAAAACATTTTAAACTCTTGTTATTTGTTTTCTCTCTTCATGTAAGTAAATATTTAAATTGTTTACCATACAGGAAGTTTTCTATTATATAAGCTTTGGAAATTTTTGGGGAGTTGGTTCCCCTTTCCATTTTCCGGCCAAAGTATTTGAGGTGGCTCTTATATCTGCTTGACAAATTTCACTTTTTTTACAATTATATAAGTTTTGGAAATTTCGAAATATTCCCATTTCAACAAACCCAATAACAAATTTCAGATATTTAAAAATTATTTAGGTATTCTGAGTAATCCCACTACATTCCTTGTAAGTTTTAATTTTCTATCTCATCTAAAAGTTTAATTATCTGTTTAAGATCCCCCCTCCTGCACCCTCGAGTACCATTTTAAAATTCAAATTTTTTAGATGTTTTTGGTTATCCGGAGTGGTCTCTCTACCCTTCTGCTGAGTTTTAGTTTTATACCAACCTAAGTAGTATCTTTTAGTTTTGAAAGCTTCTAAACCACCTTCCTTCCCCCATTTCCTAAACTCCAACTTTTAAATCTGAAATTTTAATACTTATTTCATTATCTGGACCAACAGGTTTTTTTTCTAAACATAGAACCCCCTTCCCTATAATTCCCAATGCCCCAATTTGAAACTTCCCAGTTTTATACTTTCTGGTTGTGTGTGGGGGGGAAGGAATCTCTCTACCTGCCAAATTCCAGATTTCTAGAATGTTTACAAGTTTTTTAACAGTTTAAGAGAAAGAAAGGGTGGAAGGATACATCCTTGTTGTTAATAACGGGAAAATTGTTTAACTACCTTGAGCCAACCACATTCTTTAAATAGCAAAGTGATAGAAAACAGTGTGACACTGTCATTGAAGGAGTTATCAACATGAATAATGAATATCCAGATTTAAGTGTGTAGGTCATACTGAGCAGAGAATTTATAGATATGTCAACATTTTATAATAATGGAAATTGTTAAACCTAAAGAAAAAGGAAAAATAAACTGCTAAGAGTGAATTTGATGAAGGAAGCCCACCTAGGGAAAGAATCTAATGTACAAAGGTGACATCTTCCTTTCTTCTGTCTTCTATTGTAGAAATAGTCACACACACATTTTAACATAAATAGAATAATATTTCGGCACTGTCGCCTTTATCAAACACAAAGAGAAGAGAAGCATTCTTCATCAAATTTACTCATTAGTTTATTTTCTCTTTTTCTTTAGGTTTATCAATTTCCATTATTATAAAATTATTTAGCCATTGGGCCACTTCATTTTTAAACATTTTAGATATGTCAAAAATGAACCTTAATACCCAGACCAACCCATCTCCAGGAAACCAGATTAGACACTACTGGTGGCTTAGTCAATGTCTACACTAATGTGTTTTATCATTATTGATTACTATTCATAAAGGATTTACACAAATATACTGTCCAGTTTTTCTCCAACCCTTTGCCTAAAACATCAGACAAAAATAATGTTTAATTTTACATAAGTTAATTTATTTAGCACACCGTCTTACCACCAATTCAGGTTATACGCTAATGTACTAATTACGCTAATGGTGTTAGGGATTGGGAAGGTTGAATTTAGAGGAAGTGAACCCGCATTAGCGTGGAGGGAGAATGGAAAACCATTTAGGAAAAATCACCCCCCAGTTCACCCGACTGAGATTCGAACCTCAATCTCCCCATCCTAATCAGTCTAGCTCAATACGAAACTAGCGTGTTAACTAACTACGCCACCAAGTCGGGTTTATAGAAGTTAAAAGTATGAAATGGTAATGTAATGTTTTTATTTTTTATTTATTTTTTCAAAATAATTTTTATGTTTATATTTACATCATATAGTTATTTTGAGAATAATAAATAGTACAATATTATAATTTATTTTAATTAGGGCTTAGAATTTATTATAAACTCCATCATGGATTCAGAATTTGTCTTTATTTAAATACTTAAATTTATTCCTCATTTGATATTTATAAAATTATTTTAAAACTAATAATGCTTATTAAGTCTAGACAAATATAATGAACAAAATATATTTTTTCGTTTTTATTATAAAATTAATATATTTTTTTATGGTATTCTTAGCACAGATTAAAAAAAATTATCTAACAACGAACAAAAATGGAGTCAATTTAAACCTGTGCAATTCCATAGTTTTAATCCAAATCTTGGGTAAGTAATCGGCTTAGTTTATTTTATCAAATCAAATCTTGGACAAATCCCATTGTTTAAAAATAATAGGATCAAATATTTTATTTTAAAAATAAGTTTGGTTCTGAATTGAATCATTCATTTTAGGCTTACTATATTAATGTTTCAAATCTAATCAGTGTTGAATATTTAACTGTTATGTTAACGAATCCAATCCAATGATAAAATATTTCAAAAAATGTTGGTAAACATTTTAAACATAAAAATAAAAAAATTAAACATTTTAGATATAAAAATAAAAAAATAAAAAATCAATCTCCTCTTTGTCCAGCGGCAGCAATGTAAAGTGTGAACTGTGTTCTTTTCATTGTAAAAGCCATATTGTGTTTGTCCCTTTTATGTTTCTATCCACCTCTTCCAAATACAATACAAATTACCTCAAAAAGCGAAGAGAGGTTTTTCTTAAGAGATAAATTACTATATATGGACTCAATAAATTGTGTACTGGGTTGACAAAGTGAGCCAGCTGCCTCATCCTTCTTTCTAAGATGTGTGGTATTGTGGAAACTGCTAGTATGCATTTACAAATTCGAGTTTTGAAACAGTGCTGGGTTTGGAGAGTAAAAGGTTTGTTTAGCTAAAAGAAATAAAATCTAAACCTCCAATCATTGAGCTCTCTTAGATTCCAATATGTTGTGGGTATTTTATTTTCATCAAATCTTGTAATGATGCATGCTTATCTGGTGGCTTGGGACACCTCACTTGATACATTTTCATTCAATCACTATTTTTTTTAATGTACAGTAAAATTTAAAATATAAAGCAGAATCTCTGACATTGTTTACCAATTGTGTTAGAAAATCTCATTAAGACCACTTATTATTTTACAACACTTTTAAAATTAAAAGATTATTTTATTTTCAACTGTCTATATAACCCGCTTCTGTGGCGACATGGGCCTGTCACATGGACTGGACTCTCAGTGATGGGAAGATCACGGTTTGAATCCCGGTTGGGTGTCCTGAGGGTGGTTTTTCACTCTTCCTTCACACAAATGTGTACACACACACCACCTCTAAATTCAACCTTTCTCATCCTAACATATTGGCATAATTATATGCATATAACCTCGAAGAGGAAGATTTACTAAAATAACATCTGCATAAATTCTATTTTTATTAATGTATATTTCAGCTATTATACGAACTCGATAAATTTAAGACGAAGAACTTTGAAAATTAAAGAGAAAACTAACTTGTTTCATTGGTCAAATGATCTAATAAATCACTCTTACAATAGACTGCACCTGATAGGGAGTTTGGGGCTCAAATCCTGGTCAGGTGTACAGAGGTGGGTTTTTTTCTAAATGTTTTCCCTATGCCTCCACGCAGATGTGGGTAAACTTCTTATAAATCCAACCTTCCTCATCCCTAACACATTTGTGTGATTAGTACGTGTGTAGAGCTGGAACAAGTAGTGAGATGCAATAAAAAAACTAGGTTTAAAATGTTGGTTAGTACCACAATATTGACACAGTTTTCTCCTGTCCTTCACCCATGTCAAGCAGTCTTACACACAAACTCCAACACATGCAATTCTGATGTTGACTAATTAGTATTTAACAATAATTTGGCTGTTGGGCTCATTTTCAAGTGTCTAGTTTTATTTAATTATATTATATTTTAGTTTGAAGCGTGATAGTATGTTTTTATATCCACACAGTGTCACATAAGCATAATTATTCTTTAGAATGTAACACTACTTTATTTAACTTCACTAATGAGGTTGTGTATCCTAAAAGGTGAGCAACCTTACCTTGACTGTTTACACTGTGATCCTGTATTATAACTTATAAGCTACACCATAGTGGAGCCATAAAAAGGTAATCTTGCTACCTTTATGGTTAAATTAAGGGTACAGTGGACCAAATTAAAACAGATCTACATAGTAAAGTACATTTGAGTGTTATAAGTCTTTAGGCTTAGCTTAACTAAACTATAATCAAGATTTATATTGATCATTAAAATAAATGGTACAATGCACCACACACACTTTCTCTTTTTATCTTAAAATTAAGACATTTGTGTGTAAGATTTGTTAAACAAAATAAGATATATTGCAGCATAACCTATGAGAAAAAATGAACTCTGCCCAACAAAGTGAATAACAATTTAATTTGTCAAAGGCCTCCATAAAAAAATTATATATATATATATAAATAATACAACTTTACAATGATAAGTTATCTTGTATCTGAAATAGTTGCAGAGATTTGACAAAATTGGAAATTTCTGCCTATGTAAAGTATCCTCAAAGTAATTTTTTATGGGAAAATGAGTATTGCCATTTTGTTTTTTAAGGTTAAACCGTGCCTAGATACAAAATTTAACTAAAATCGTTCAAGCAGTTGTTTTTTTCCTTCAGTAAAATACCCGTAATTTTAGGGTTGGATTTCTAATTCCAGAAATTCTTTGGGAGAAATATATGAAAATCCTATATGCCAAGTTTTAGTCTGATCAGTAAAATGGTTTCAGCTCTAGGCCAAGATACAGACACACAAACAGCATTGCAAAAATTACCGTTTATGTTTGAGGGAGTTAAGAAATGTCGATATTAATCAAAATCTCATTTTGATTTATTTTTTTATAATCCCAATACTTCTTTCTCTGAGGAGTCAAGAGAAAGTAAAATTAGAGTGCTATTTCTATTGCTAGTATGATATAAACAGGGAAAGTTACAAGACTCTTGTTGGTATATGTGAACATATAGTTTTAACACATTTATAGATTTTAAGGTTCTAGTAATCAAGTTTGACAAAGTGGTTTATGGTTGTTCTAAAGAACCTGCGCTGGTAGCGGTAGAAGTGGTACACAAACTTTAAGGGCATGTTCCACATGTTTAAACTTTGAATTGTTATATTACTTTTTATTATATGATTTGAGTAAAAAGAATATTAAAATAAGAATAGGTGAATTGTTTGATGTTTAAATCATAAAAACAAGAAATACATGATATTTTAGCATTTTCCTGGTAGGCCTTGGGATGGAGAAAAATGAAACAAGTAGGTACAACCAATCAACAGAAAGAATTAAGTAGATCTATTAATTATATTTTTATGAATCCTAGCTTTTTATCAAAGATGAGTAAAGGCAAGAACTTGGTCAGGAAACCAATCAATTTCAATATATTTGGTACACATTAACCTTCTTAGTTCCTGCAGAACATATGAACTAATATGTTTCATGACACAGAAATTTCAGCATTTTACTTTGTATTTTTTACAAAATGATGAATAGTTGTTATCTCAAATTTTGTTTTTGCTTCTTTGTAAATTTGTAGAGGGATAGGTCATGTACTTTTGTAAGTGTGGCAATCATTACTTTATAGTTCTTAATGCTACAGACTAAATAAAAAATTTGTAGATCATGGTCTAGTATGGGATACATTTTAATTTTTAATATTATAAGCTGTTAGACCTACAAATTAGGGTGGGCCAAAAAAAAATGTATTCGCTATAACACGGAAAACTTGCCTATAGTACATATAAGTAAAATTAGAAAAAGAAATAAAAAACGGGTTGATATCTTCGGTCGCGCATCACCTTCCAAATTTGTAAAAATTACTGAAATTCAACTAATTTTTTTTCATTTTTTAAAATGTGTCAAACTTAATATGGTTGAACCGCTATAGTGTGGAATTAGAACAAGATGTCTAAATGAATAACTGTAAGCATCAAAATAATTTATAAACTTTAATTTGCCGGTCACGCAATGCACTTAAAAACAACCTAAAATGAACTAAAATAAGGCTTTTTTTGTTTAGTTCGTGCTTTTCCCCCATAATCATAATGTGTTGGATTTAAATTAAACAAAGGGATATATTTGTTTTCGATCCAATAGCAAATGGTGCGTGACCTTGGACACATTTTTCTCCTCCTTCCACTCCCACCCAAATTCCCTGCTGCTTTACGCTCTGCCAGTTTGATCATGTGATCAGTCAGCCACTGACGTTGGTGCGGCGTTGTCTTGTCTTGTGTCTTTCTGGTAGCAGTTAGTGTGTCTTTTAACCTGTGTTTGTTTAAAGGTAATTTTTATTTTGACAGAGGCATTAGTGTGATGGAAGCTTCTAAGAAAAACACTCGACAGGCGTTTGAGTGTCTTTATTTGGCCATCCAAGAGACTTAGTTCTGAATAAACTTCCAACTCATGAGGATGTCCTCAAGTGTTGTTTTCAGGAACGTTACAACTTAGCTTTGGAAACTAACAAGTGTATCAGTTTTTCCAAGTTTCAGCGATAGTAGCGCAGAAAATAAAATCAGTGCTTGACAAACCATCAATACCAACTGTTCCAGAAAACAGCATTGTGCAGCTAATTAATGCCTATCACGATAGCCACTATAAACTGAGGAAACTATACAACCTTGACAAGGATAAGGCAACATTCAAAGAAAAGATTGAAAACTTCAAACAAGAATTGTCTTCACTCTTCGATGTCTCAGCATGTAAGTGCAATATCGTTGTGAACTGCAACTGCCATAAAACCCCCATTTTGTGTTAGTGCCCTATATCAATAAACTGTGACTGTGAAAAATCTAAGAAGATTCCTGGAATCAAATTAAAATGTGTGTACATTCAAAGAAAGTACAGGTTAGGTAAATTGGAAATTTGGATCTACAAGAAACAAAAAAATTCATCAAAAGAAGGGCAAGCGACTTCAAACAAACTAGGCCTATGTTTGACATTTCACAACCTTCATGTTCAACACCGATTGAAGAGGAAAAAACTATAGGTACCGAAGAAGGCTTAAACTGGGAAAGTTATTCATCCGATGGGCCTGAAGAAGATGATGATGATGATGTGGAACTAGTGCCAATAGTTACATCACCATGGCAGATGTGGATTAAATTAAAGTCAACTGCATTAACTAGTGATTGATATGAATTATCTGATCATGCAACAGCAGCAATAACTTCAAGTTTACTTCAAGATATTGGTGTTGTTTCCAATAGGGACTACACCCGTGTAGTTGATAAAAACAAGCTTAGAAGATAAAAAGAGCGTAACTATACTGAATTACAGGTTGAGGCTGCAAATGAAGAGCTGAAGGGACATTACTTTGACGGCAGAAAAGATAAAACTTTAGTAATTGATAAGCTACATTCGAAACATTTTCACAGAACTGAAAAAAGAAGAACATTATTCCCTTATTCAAGAACTGGGTTCGGTATACACGGGCCATGTTTTGCCTTCTTCGGGATCTTCCAGTGCTATTGCTTCTAGCATTATTTCTCATTTGTCTACACTTGGGATTCCCCTTGACGAACTAGATGTAATTGGGTGTGACGGTACAGTAACTAACACTGGCTGGAAAAGTGGATTGATTCGTTTGATTGAACTACATGTGGAGGGGGGTTCGTCCTTCATTTTAATGAATTGCCATTTCATCACTTATTTCAAAGTCTAGATGGTGACACTACCGGGCCTAAATCCTTTTGTGGTCCAATTGGTACACAGCTTAGTGGTTGTGAAAAACTTCCAGTGATAAACTTTCAAAGTATTCAGTGTGTAGTTACTGTAATCAATTGGAAAGTGCTCAGCAAAGATCCGCAATACCTGTTTGACATTAGTACTGCAGTAAAATCAGGAAATGTCCAGAAGATTTGTTTGTTTGTGATCCCGGCCCTCTTTCACACTCAAGATGGTTAACTACGGCCAACAGAGTTATCAGATTATACATAAGTGGGATAAATCTTTCAGATGAACTTAAGATAATAGTTTTTTTTATCTTGAAGTCCTACATGCCTATGTGGTTTAATATTAAGAAAAGCAAGTACTTTACAGATGGTCCTAAGCATGTGTTTGAAGCTATTAAAACATCGCGGTACATACCCGAACATTTACTTCAACTTATAGACCCAGTGAATGAATATGACGCATTTTTTGCTCACCACGAAAATTTGCTTTTGAGTATGATTGTAGATGAAAGAAAGCATATAAGAGATCTAGGGCTCAGACGAATTTTGAAGGTAAGAAACACAGCTCCTAACAAAAACACAATTAGGAGCTTCGTGACGCCAAAACTCAACTTCGCTGCTATGTAGTACACCGATATGATTCATTGGAGTTTGTGCAAAGTGTTGCCACCCCCTTTGTTTCAAAGAGTAAGTGATGAGCACATTACATTAATTATACAATTAGGGACAGCATCTGACTGGAATTCCAACTTGATTCCTTGTCACACTCAAGCAGTTGAGCAGTGTGTCAAGCTAGTGACAGAAGTGTCACAGTCTGCGGAGCTAAGTCCAGGGATGGATTAATTAGAACAACTCTCCTGTCAAGATCCATAATGCCTAAGTTTTCCAACAAATCAGACTTTAAATTAGCAAGTATTGAAAAGAAGGAGTAAAAGACTATTGTCATAATGCTACAGTTCATTACTATTATTATACTCAATTAAATGAAAAAATGTAAAATTTGATGTTTTCATATAAAAATTGTGCTTTTTTAAGTGCAATGCGTGACCAATAAATAATTAAATATTCATGATTTTTTTTCTTTACTTATCTTCCTTGTGATCTTCTTTACTTATCTAAAGCTATAATAGAATTTTGACTGGCATAGAATATTTTTTTCTCTATTACGCAAAAATGTTGAAATTGATAAGTTTTGTAAATTTCGGGGGTGATGAGCGACCGGAAGATATCAATCGATTTTTTATTTATTTTTTTATTTTACTAAACTGTAATAGTCAATTTTTCCGTAGTATAGCAGATAAAAAAAAGTATTTTCCGGCCCACCCTACTACAAATAACTGCCTTAAAATTATTGTAGAGGTTAAATAAATTGAGTTTCTTTCTCAAACTGTTATTGACTCGCTTTAACCCTAATAATAATCCCTTCTTAAATGATTTATGAAAATCATAACCATGACTAATCATTTGTAAACTACATATAATTATTATTCTCTTTATATCTGATAGGTTGCATTTGCATTTTCAACGCCACAGATATTCAGAAATGATCCATAAGTATGTTTATCAAAGGTGAAAATATGAACAATAATATTGTTTTTGAACATTAGAATTTGAGTTTAAGACCTGTGTTACGTAACACTTTGATGTACCCCACCCTCCCCCCCATGTAACAGCATGTAGACATTAGAGCTCCCCTCCCCCCTCAAAGCGGTCCGTGGTCTATGAATGACCCCTAAAGTGTGTGGATCAAATGAAAGAGGTAGGCCATGTAAGACATGGCTAAATGTTGTAGATGAATGTGTGAAAAAGAGAAACATTAAGAGATTTAAGAATAAAAGAGCATGAATGACACGGTGTATGGATGTTGTTGAAGCAAAGGAAGTATGCAAGGATAGGGAAGTGTGGAGAAAGTTAGTGAGGATGGATTACATACTAAGTTGTTTTTTGAGCTATATTCAGTTTCTTGCCTAACCTGTAAAGGAATGGCGTGATTAGGTATGAATTATATATGTAGTATAAAATATGAAATAATAAATGCTTTGATTATTTAAATGTGTTAAGTTTGGTAAAATATATATTGTAATGTTTATCATCACTGATTTTAGACAAGTTAAGCAACATAATTCTATAACTAAATATTAACTAATGCTAGTTTTGTAGTTGATCATATTAATAAAAGTTTTAAATTAAGTTTGTAAACAATCAATCTATCTATAATAATAAAAGAAAGTGTTTGTCTGTGTGTTTGTGTGTGTGCAATGCCCAGCCAAATCTACGGCATACAGAAATCTTATATTTTTAACATAGGTGGACGAAGGGGGTCCGAATGCACCTCAAAGCCAGATTTTTAGATAGCTTTTTAATTAGGCTATTTTTAACAAATTTTCAAAGGGGTCATGGGTAACGGCCGTGCAGGATTGCTAGTATAATTTATTATCAATGTTGAATTTTAAATTTAATTGATTTATTGCTTTGTCATGACACTGAAACTTCAATCTAGGATAATTCAAAATAGTCAACACTATTGAATAAGTTTATCGGTCGAAAGTAGTTTTAGAGATCTATTACGTTATTAATATGAAATTTGATATTAATTTACCAATTTTTTAAGTTACCATTGGTTTATAAGTGGAATTGGTGACATCATCTAAATTAAAGAGCTTCTGCTTACCATTGCATTTTAAAATTGATTTGTTCATACATCAAGTGGAAGCTTGAAAATGACTACCTAACTAAACTTTTGATCTCGATCCCGAACTTAAATGACGAGCTCGGTTCAAAGCTCGAAATCAGAGTGCTCACACAGCCCTACTGTATATGTGTTTGTCTCTATAATCATCTTAGACCAAAATATGTCACATAGGAACTTAGTGTTCACCTCAATTATAGTAAAAAAAAATTCCCCGAATGTGACGATATGCTTTATGCATCCCATTTTAGACTTTTCTTTCTTATGGTTCAATATTTCGATATTTAATTCACTTTATTACACACACAAGAATTTGTAGAATCAAGTGACACCCAAGATAATTTAAACTTTGAAAACTTTTAATCAATATTTACATTCAAACAAAATTCAACAACAAATCACTCAAAACACTTTTGGGATATAAATATTGATGATGAAATGTAACATATCCTGTGATTCTGTATGCTAAAATGACTATGTCATCAAATCATTTGGATCAATCAATTTTTTTTAATACCGGATAGCAGGGGCAGAGGAACGGGGGGGAAGTTTTGACAAAATTCAGGACACCCTTGACAGATATTCAAGATCTGTTGATATTAGCATGTGCAGAAAATTAAACTCTATTTTGCTACTGGAGAAATATTTTATCTATTTTGACCAAAAACTTAATACTATAAAAACTGTAAAATTAATCGTGCTTCCCTCTGCCGTACCTTAAGCTAGCTTAGGTAAGCATAGTAATAATAAATATACTACCCATGTTGGCTTATTATATCCATGATGTCATCATCAATTTCTATTACTTGGAGTTTTTAGACTAATTATTTTAATTTAGTTAAAATGTGCGGCCGTTACAAATGGGCTGTGCGATTTTGTGAAGACAGTAAATTTACTTTGTGTTTTAACTTAAATTGTGGGTGGGTGTGCCACTGGTCCGCATGACATACTACCTACATTAGATCCTACTCTCCACACTCATTAAGCACTCTATTCACTTCAATTCTAACCATACTGGATTTCATTAAATCAGTAGTGAGGTGTAAATATGTGACATGTTTCATTGTATTGAAGGGGCTGGTATCAGCACCAAGGCAAACACAAGCAAACTTATATTTGTGAAAACTGAAAACGCTTAAGATCTTTCCTTTGATGCAAACGGTATTATCACTAAAAGACAAGAGGTATTAGAAAGAAGGTGTTGGTGATAGGGGATATACCTCCTCTCTGTAAAATATATCAATTAATAAGACATATTTCTAGAATGTCAAATTTTAGTGACTTTAAATAAATGTCGGTGGTTGAAAGTGGGCTTGCTCTAAAAATCAGGGTTTACATAATTATTATGGAACTAACCGTATTTTGTACTTGGGCAGGTTGTGGAAAGAAAGGGGACTACATTGGCTTCCCTTATAATTTCATATGTTTATGATCAAACTTTTAATTTTATTTATTTACTATGCATAATATGTAAAGAATTTAAAAGGCACTCAATAAATTGATAAAAATTTCAATAAAAAATATCTTTTGTTTCAAATTACTTGTTTCCCACCCTCATTATGTGAAAACACCTCAACAAAGATTTCTTTGCCCTGCTAAAAATCTAGTAACAGACCTAGACGAACATTTTTTATGAGGCAGGCAGTGACTTAGTACTAAATGATTTCAACACTCGAAGCTATTGCATTCAAATGTTTGACTGAGTACGTCTCTTCACAGAAAAAAAGTTGCTTCCGCACATGCTTTTAAAGCAACATGTTCCTGCCTGCCTGCATTTATAAACTAAGTGTGTTTTCAGATAACAGATCAGTGTCACCAAATTTGTCATTTTTTTATTTATTTTTTTCAAAAAAACTTTGCCTGGTGTTCAAAAACTAAAACATACAATCTAATGACAAATATAAACATTTGTATACTGTTGTAGATTTAAATAATAATAATTATGTCTGCCAGCTGGTTTATTGGATGTAAGTATGGTGCTTTAGATTTGAAAAAATATTTTATTATGGTTTATATTAAGGGTCTGCATACTTTTTTTTTTAATTTCAGTCAATCTTAAGTGGGCTTCTCTGAAAGTTTCCAAGTATCAAGTCCAGCTTAGGTTGAATAGATATATTATTTTAAAACTTAATTATGTAATTAAAAATATAATTACCAAGAATCATATTTAAAAAATGTTAGTAGGGAGAAAACAATTATAGTATAGAAAGAACCCAGTTATTTAAAAAATATGTAGTATAATGAGACAATGTAGTAAGACTGTAGTATACTATATTGTCTTATTGTCACACATATACCATAAAAAGCATAAGTATTTAAAAAATGTTTTACAAAGCTTTAGATATTGAAAATAAATATTTTATTTGAAATGACAATGACAGTTATATAATAATTACAATAAAAAGAGTGTGTGTTTTAAAATTTAAAATAACTTTTTTTTAATTATGTATTTAAAAAATTAAATATATTAAATTATAGGATGAATGTTTAAATATACATTTGACAGTTAGAAAACAAAAAATGTGTGATTAAATTCAATATTCCATAAGTACAGTTTTAAAAAAAAATTCATGAAAATTGGTTTGGGTTTGAAAAATTTATCATTAAGGTTCAGATGTTTATGAACTTAAAAATCGCAAAATATGCATGCAAATATGGCCTGGAAATGTATGTTAATGATAATGAATGTTACTAAAAATATACCTTAAATCAAGGAAGAAGTAACTTGCAGTAAAAGAAATCAGCCAACAAATCTTTTTTTATTGATCTGACAAGCTAATTCACAGAAAAATTCTAAAGATAACCAGGAAAGCCTTTACAATCAGAAAAATAATTTGGTGAAATGAAGTAGGACAGTTCTACAAAGCGATCAGTGACCCCCCCACCCCCCTCCCGTCCTCGAAAGCTAGGTAAGCTCCCGAAGTTCTTATTACCTAGGTTTTTCCAGAAAAGGTCTGTCTTGAGCAAGCAAAACCAGATATGATTTTTACCATCAAGCAATATGGTCATAATATATTTACACAATAATAGCATTAATATAAAATGTGAAGTACATATTGTGTTTGGTAGAAATTATAAATATAGTTATTCAAGTAATTTTAATCAAAATATGACTTAATGCCCCCAAAAATGTAGAAATAATACCTAAAATTAAACACTGCTTAAAATGTACTTATATGCAACATAAAATGTGTATACTTGAGTCAGGGCAGCATAAAAAAAATTATAATTCATTAAGCATTAAATTCAAAGTGACAAACATTTGAACCCTATTTATCGTATATTTTTAATATAACTACTCCTTTAAATCCCTGCTCATCTGGAGTGCAGCTTTTTTATCAGAAATAGAAATAAAAGTATGAATGAGTTTTTAAGATGGACATAGTACACTTTTGGACTATTGTAACGTTATCGGCGGTTGATAAAGTAATTGTCCCGCGGTTGGGCGACAATTGTAACGATATCGAAGATTTGACGATGTAATCGCCCCTCGGTTGGGTGACAATTATAACGATATAGATTGTTTTGACGATGGAATTGTCCCGCGATTGGGAGCCAATTTGTAACGATATCAAAGATTTGATAATTTAATTGCCTCGTTTGGGGGCCTATTATAATTAAGTTGAATGTTTGTTGATATAACTGGTATTTATATCTACGTGATCGAGCGCCAATTATTGTTATATGGAATGTTTGATGATATAAATACAACTGTTTATGTTGTACACGCTTTATTATAAATACAACTGTTTATGTTGTACA
>CABFWB010007736.1:0-12447 GCA_902151455.1 Timema bartmani
TTCCGTTCAGAAATCTTACGAGTTTATAGAAAGAGAGAGAAAGTCTGTGCGGTGCGCCGTACCATTTATTTTATAAATTGTTTTTAATATTATAATATTATACTTTTAAATGCCAGTATAAACGATTTGACTTATAAAAATGGAAAGGAGATTAAATTTTAAGAATCTTTGCCAAATTCCATCTCTATATTCTATGGATTGAATAAGAAAACTTACCCGCTTCGATGGCCGCACCGTATAATGCGTTACTATTTTGTTGGAAAAGACAGCCGAAGACGGGGATATCGGGGTTCAATCCCGGTTGGGTCCACTGAGGGTTTTTTTTCTATAAATGTGATATACTCTTACTCAACGCAAATGAGGGCGCATTTCCTCTAGATCAAACCTTTCTAATCCCTAGTACTGTACTGTAATTAGTACATAAAAGTATAACCTGAACGGGTAGTAAGACATAGTGCTGATGATAATAATAATAAAAGCTATAGCCAATTATTTTCTATTTTGTTTAGCTTTCCTCCCATCGCACCAGTCCGGTAAACTTATTGCAACACCAGGTATATTATGAATCTGAAGGACACTGAGAATGTGGACTAGGATTCTTTTTACCAGAAATGATCGGTTGTGTCCTGCAGAAATGCTCCACCCAGGAGACCTATCCTCGTCCATGGAGTCCCTCGGCGGCTACGATACTTCGGCGTCATCCCCTGGTAACCCCGGCAGCCAGCAAAGAACCAAGAGGATGAGGACCTCCTTCAAACACCACCAATTGAGGACCATGAAGTCCTACTTCGCCATCAACCAGAACCCTGACGCCAAGGACCTGAAACAACTTGCGCAGAAGACTGGACTATCCAAGAGAGTGCTACAGGTAAGGACACAAGGACATGAAGCTCACACAGAAGACTGGACTATCCAAGAGAGTGCTACAGGTAAAGACACAAGGACATGAAGCTCACACAAAAGACTGGACTATCCAAGAGGGTGCTACAGGTAAGGACACAAAAGACATGAAGCTCACACAGAAGACTGGACTATCCAAGAGGGTGCTACAGGTAAGGACACAAGGACATGAAGCTCGCACAGAAGACTGGACTATCCAAGAGGCTGCTACAGGTAAGGACACAAGGACATGAAGCTCACACAGAAGACTGGACTATCCAAGAGGGTGCTACAGGTAAGGACACAAGGACATGAATCTCACACAGAAGACTGGACTATCCAATAGGGTGCTACAGGTAAGGACACAAGGACATGAAGCTCTTGAAGAAGACTGGACTATCCAAGAGGGTGCTACAGGTAAGGACACAAGGACATGAAGCTCGCACAGAAGACTGGACTAGCCAAAAGGGTGCTACAGGTAAGGACACAAGGACATGAAGCTCACACAGAAGACTGGACTATCCAAGAGGGTGCTGCAGGTAAGGACACAAGGACATGAAGCTCACACAAAAGACTGGACTATCCAAGAGGGTGCTACAGGTAAGGACACAAGGACATGAAGCTACACACAGAAGACTGGACTATCGAAGAGGATGTTTCATTTACATTTAAAGGTAAAATTCCTTCCTCCGTTCTCTCTGTATGTCGCTATTTTTTTTTACTATGTTTACAGAATTTAACTATACTTTTGGTTTAGGGATGATACATTTTTTACTTTTTTAGGTGACACTTAACAGCATATGCGTGGATATAAAGTTAAAAACCATTCTCAGTTAGTCCAACCAGGTTTCGAGCCTCGACCTCTCGATCACCATTATACGAACGTAACGTAGACTCCACGCGCCCCCCAATGAGGGTCGGACCGTTACTTAACCTAAGATATTTTTAGTGATAGCTCTTAATAAGGTTAGAGTAAAGTTATGGGTATTATTTACTGAAACCTTTTCTCTACCTTAGTATACCATAATAGTGAATCTAGAGTAGCTCGTTACCGGGATAGTGCCTATCATTTTTCTTCACCCTTGGACACAGAAGTGTGCCTCCCGACTCGTCGTGAGGGTGATCTTGACAACCTACCATCCCTCAAGAAAGGGGTCAACGATTCGGAACTTTACATGGTTTATTTTTAAAAGTATCTTTAAAATAACTGTGCCAAGGCTAGTTTTAACTAAGAAAATAAAAAATAGTGTACAATACGCAATACAGACCGAGAATGAACCCTTAAGGGCAAGTAATTTTTAAAATAACTTGTTTTTAATTAGTAGGGCTAAAAAACATCTACTGTATCCTTTTAGCCCTATAACAATTCTTAGTCTGGTTTAAAATCAAAAGAACGAAGTATTCTACCAGAGGGAGGTAAGCCCTATACATTTTAATAATTTCGTAGTAAACATCTGCTACGTTTCAGTGTGACGAGTAGTGATGTGACCGTGACACACATGTCGCCTTGCAGGTGTGACGAGTAGTGATGTGACCGTGACACACATAGTCGCCTTGCAGGTGTGATGAATAGTGATGTGACCGTGACACACATGTTGCCTTGCAGGTGTGATGAGTAGTGATGTGACCGTGACACACATGTCGCATTGCAGGTGTGATGAGTAGTGATGTGACCGTGACACACATGTCGCCTTGCAGGTGTGACGAGTAGTGATGTGACCGTGACACACAGGTCGCCTTGCAGGTGTGACGAGTAGTGATGTGACCGTGACACACATGTCGCATTGCAGTTGTGACGAATAGTGATGTGACCGTGACACACATGTCGCCTTGCAGGTGTGACGAGTAGTGATGTGACCGTGACACACATGTCGCCTTGCAAGGTGTGACGAGTAGTGATATGACCGTGACACACATGTCGCCTTGCAGGTGTGGTTCCAGAACGCCCGCGCCAAGTGGCGGCGCAACCTGATGCGCCAAGAGAGCGGCCAACCACCCACGGGCGCGCCGCCAGGAAGCGCTAGCTCAATCCCAGGAGGACCTCCCAGCGTCAGTTCGGCGTCCCTCATCCTGGGGGACAGCAACAGTCTCCCCCCTGCGCCACAGTCAGAAGACATGCATCACCATCATCATCACAGTCAGCAGACGACACCCACCCTGAGCTTTGCTGACCTCTACTAACATCACCACATGTGGGCCTCCGGGAGGTAGCAGCAGTCACCTTCCGGTGCCCACAACTGAATATACGCGCCGCCGACACATTACAACCTGATCATACACTCCCTCAGCTTTATAGACATCTAGTAAATTAACAATATTGTGGGCGGCAGCGTCCTAGTATCACATTTGTGCTCACATGTGTAAACATAGATAACCTTCTTCCTCATCACATCGACACTAGCTCCACCACGCGTTGTCCTTTGGAACACAACAACAATCTACTTCAAAGGCCCACGCATGAAGAAATCTAGCATCACCTACACAGGAACTGGCATGAGAGTATATGAAGAAATCTAGCATCACTTACACCAGAACTGGCATGAAAGTACATGAAGAAATCTAGCATCACTTACACCAGAACTGAGCATGAGAGTACATGAAGAAATCTAGCATCACTTACACCAGAACTGGCATGAGAGTACATGAAGAAATCTAGCATCACCAACACCGTAACTGGCATGAAAGTACATGAAGAAATCTAGCATCACTTACACCAGAACTGGCATGAAAGTACATGAAGTCCTCTGGATGACATTGCCAATCTCCTTTTTCTGTCCACAAATGAAGACAGAGTCTCAGATTGAATATAACAGCAGAACGTACAGACTCTATCATTAATTTATGTCAATATGTTATTTCCCACCATAGACACTTGTTGCTAAACATGAAACATTGATCCTAAATTTTCTACGCTATTACCGAATTACCGAGAGCTAAGAGTTATTTTATTTACTAATAATAATTTGTGTGAGAGCACTCATAAAAAGTAGTTTGAACCTCTGGAAACCAAAATATCTTCTAAGTTTAGGTATCATACCTCATCCCTTCTTTGGAACAATTATTTTCCTACTCATTTTGTTTCCAAAAACCCTAAATGTATTTTGGTCGAGCAAGGTAAAAGATTATTTTTTACGTCCACAAAAAACTGAAGAATCTTTTTTTTTTTTGTAATTCTAAATTTTAAATTTCTTGACAAGAGGCAAGATTTTAACAAATTACTGACCGAATAATAGCATCCATTTACCGAATGTGTTCTTTTCCTAATTTACACTTTACCATCGTTATTGCTAGCTTATACACTCAAACCTATATTTGTTTTATGAGAGGGATTAAAAAATTATTCACGTTAAAACTACACAATAGGTATCTGGCAGAAAATATGGTTGCTCCTTAAGGACGTTAGCTACCTGTGACGTCACGGCAGGGCAAGATAGGATTTCCCATGTTAATGAATTTACGTTTTACTCAGCGAGTTTTAAAGATATAACGTTCAAATGAAAACCATACATTATTAAATAATTCTAAAATTAGTCCTACAGTGTCGCAAAACTATCATTTTTATCTTAAATGAGTTTTTTTGAAAACATATTCTTTTATAAATCATCTACAACTCAGTATATTTGTCTTGGTAACGAAAATGTCCTGTAGGAGTCTTCCTGCCAGGATGTAGATTAAAAAAGTTACATGGAAGCTTAATTTTGTCTATCTAGAAAAGTAAACAAGAAAAATGTAATTTTAGAAAACAAGTAACTGTTTTCAAGGCGCAAATAATATAGTGAGTGTGTAAACTCGTCAGAGGAAGAGGGAAAGTGTTATCAGTAGATAAATAAGAGCCCTCTCAGGGTGAACTGCTCATTTTCTTCCCTCTCTTTCTATGTCGTACATTGATGTCTAAGTGTGATAGCGCTTAGACTGCTTAGGTGTGTCTCAAGTTAAGATACAAACCTGCTTATCAAAATAGCTTCTAAATCTCCAAGCAGGCAACGTCGATGAACAAAAATTAAACTATGAAAACCGTTAAAGATGCTCTTACTTCTTAAAATATATAATAATTTGACTGGGTGTGTGTGTGGGGGGGGGGGGGGAGGNGGGGGGGGGGGGGGGGGGGTTGTTGGTCAAATGAAAAGGATGGGGAGGTGTACAGTTTAGTACAGTCCCGTCAAACCTTTCTTGCCCCGGAAACTGCCCCTGTGTCGCTCTTGTAGTACACCCCTTCATGTAAAGTTTTAATCCAATAACCAAATGACAATAGTATTGTACATACCTCAAATAGCTACATTACCTCATACTATCCTCCTATTTTCACTAATATTAAGGGTGACCTGGCGGTCTAGGGGGTAAGGTGTCAGACCTCTGTGCTGGAGGTCCGGGGTTCAATCCTCGGTCCCGGCACAGATTTATCTGATTGCCAAACACTTCCTTCACCTCTGACAAGACGTGTATTAATCACAACTTGTAGAATGTGTGGAATGCCAGGCCTCCACCGTGGTTCGGATCCCACGTTAAACTGTAGGTCCTCCATTTCATCTCACAATAACCCTACCATCGAACATTAGCGTAAGTGCGTAGAGCCTCAACGGGTAGTAAGACGCGGTGCTAATAATAGTAACTAATATTAAATATTATTTCACTAATGGCACTTATTAACGATGATTGAAAATAAACCCAATTCTATCATACTAAAGATAAAAATAAAGTGTTACGTTTGTATGACGGGTATCCGTGATTTCCAAACGCTAAACATTATACATGATATTAAAAGGCAAGCTAAAACTAGAAATGCTTCAAAAATGGTTTTTTTGCTAAAGAAATAAGGTTTGTTTAGTTTTCCATTTATATTGATTCGATGCAGCAACTCCTCTTTGAAAAATTAATATGGTATTTTTCAAATATTAGTTTATGATTGTTTTTATAATTCGTGGTTATGTTACCAAGTCGTTAAATAACAAAATTATTTTAGACCTACGCTTATATTTAACCAAACTGTATAAAATTATGAATGGTGCTAAATTTTTAAGTGATATTAAAAGTAACATTAATGGTTCAAACGCTGTAGATTTTAAGTTACTTCACCAGATCTAAAACCTTTCTCCAGTAGATACGTTTTAAATATAGAATTCCAAATCACAAGTAGCTATCTACCTGAATAAACTGTAATATACTGTTCTTAAAACCATGAACCTAAATTAAAGGATCCAATACAATATAATACATACATACTTAATAAAACTGTAGCTCAAGACTTAAAAACTGTAAAACTTCTTAATAATAAATTGAGTGTTTTAGCAATATTGAAATATGACCCAGTAAATGTTTTATTTAGTAACTTTAGCAAAGTTAGATGATTGATTGAAACCTACAGTTATATTAATGGAAATAACTTATAAAAACCGTACCAAACAACGAAGAGTTTTTCAATATTTTACTGAAACGTCATATTTGTGTTTTTTTAAGTTTCGCTTTTACATTATGTAGACATAACTAAATCAAATTCTTCTCCCAACAATCATGCTAATCAAATGTGTTTTAATTATTGGCTCAACTTGCAGATATATTACATTTTATTACTTGTAATTAGGGATAGGTTATGCGTAAACCTATAGGCAAGGCCGTAGCCAAGGGGGTTTTTGGGGGTTCAAATCCCCCAGAAATTTTATGAACAAAATATATATGGCTTTATTTATGGTTCTAACAATATCAAAATTAAGGTACAAGTACAAATTTAGGGTGATATTTTACCATAAAAAACACTTCAGAGCGCTTCTAGAGATGTTTAATATTTAGAAATTTTCGTAACCTCTGACAGTTATGGTGATATTTTACCATGAAAAACACTTCAGATAGCTTCTAGAGCTGTTTATCATTTAGAATTTTTTTATAGCCTCCGGCAATTGGGGGATGTGCTCACCAAAACCCCCCTGAAATTATTGGTTGGCTACGGCCTTGCATATAGGTTGATATATGTGCACACATGTGGATAATAAATAAACATCATTGATAAATTGCACATATGAAGAGTGAGGTGGAAATAAATTTTACTGCTATCTGAGCTAGAAAAAGCAAAACAATGAAAAATGTAAAAAAAAAAACTACCTAAAATTATACTACGTAACCAATAAAGATGGTAAATTTAATCCATTTCCTGTGCTAAAAGTTTGGGGTGGATAGGGTTTACATGATTAACGAGTCTATCTACACCTTTATACACCTTTCCATTCTTTCACTTCAAATCAAAGAATATTAGAAGTTCCCGTTTTGCTCAGGCGAGGTGTTAATCCACCAATACTAAGGTTTTGGATTGGAATATACACAATAGATCATAAAGCTTCATGGCATAGAACAAGTTACAGTATCTGTCCCGATTTTGATCAAGAAATATAAGCTGATTCACAAAATTCTGGTAGAAACTTGTAATTTTCAAGATTCAAGATTGTCTTGGACCAAAACTATAAATATTCCTAGTTTTTATTAATATTTATTTATTTAAATATTACTGTGTGTCAATACATTTTATCTATACATTGTTCCTACATCTTTATATATTATTTAAATTATGTATATGTAATTCCGGTCAAGATGAGTATTATAGCATTTATTAAGATTACATTACGTTATAACTATAAAGTTAACCTTACTCTAAATGATTTATTTTTTATTACATTCCCTCCTTGATATAAATTATTATTAGATCATTAAAGGAGTCATATTCATAATCTCCGGTGACCCTAAAAGGCAGCAGACATACCTTTATTGATTATATTATGGCCCTAACTTATAAGCTATACCATAGTGTAAAAATTCAAGGTAAGCTTACTAGATTACAAGGTAAATGGAGTTTACATAAATTACTTTATCAAGTTCAAATATTATTATAGAATAATTGGCGATTGAATTTTTTTTTCAACGTCTTAATATTTTAAACTTCTCATAGATGTAGTACAAACAGTATTCTACATTATTAGTTTTAATATATACCAGTGTTATCATTATGTTAAATATGAAACAAAAAATATTTTAAGTACAATAAATAGTAAATATAATTAGCAGTGCATTAAAATAAAATAAAAATTAAGTTTAAAAAAAATGTATAAGAATCAAATAATTTTTTAACATGACATAATAACCAACTTCAATTATTTATAATTGTATGATTAAGAACACAATTATTTGGAAAATGAATTACCTCCAATATGATTTTTGTTAAGCCTTTAAAGTGTACTAAATTGAAATATGAAGGCTATAATATATTTAATTTATTTAATCATATAACTATTACTTTATTAGCATATGTATTTCAATATAATAGTTTTTAGTAAATTATTTCTGGTAGTGATTATTGCACATCACTTAGTACATATTTTGTTAGATTTTTTTTTTTTGCGTTCGTAACTTGTTTTAATGAACTATTACACAAAATAATAGTTTCTAGCTAATTATTTATTCATAGTTTTGTGATAACTTTTAGACACATATTAAAGCGTATGATTATAATGAAATAACTAAAACATTGTTCCTATTGTAATCTAAAATGTACTAGGTTTCGTAAACATACGTGTGCCACCTTAAATACATCGTCATTCATTTAATTACAAAGAACTTAAAGCCAGAACAATATTTTATGAGTGTACAGAAGACTTCTTAGAACATCATAAACTGAGTTCAACTCTGAGAAATGTGGTTTTGTGTGAGAATTATAACACAAATAGGTCGTAAATGTGGAGTGATACCATTCATACATATCAGTGTGTTGTATTAAAGTAGTTCTTGTATTCTATGTAATTATGTTTATTTGAACAATGTGGTATGTGTACATATGCCTATCGAACTATAGGTCTCAATCGTAATAAATGGAAATTGTTTAGTGAAAATTTATCACTATGGAAAATTAGTACATTTATTTGAATAAAATAATAATTTAGACCAGAGGCGTAACACGAGGGGGTGTGAGGGCTGTCTATAGGGTTGTATTTTCTCCCCCTTTCTCCTCCCCCGACATATGTTGAACATTAAAAATACAGTAGAGCGTCGGAAATCCGGAGCGTCGCAAATCCGGATCGGCGGTGAGAGCAGGTCAAGTCTTGTACAAATTACAATTAAGGACTTTTTTACCCAGTAAGTTTCCATTAATTACTGTAGATTCTTGTGTTTTTTTTTCTAAAAAGTATTGTAGCGTTACTAATCTAAATTACATAATGTACGTGTTCTTATTCAATATACTTTATTAAAGTATTTTGTGTACTGTATTTTTCGAAGCCTTCAGCCTCTATTTTGCAATACAGTAGACTCTCGAGCATCATGTATCCTCTAGTCAATAAATTAAGTATGTATACAGTTATTGAAAGCACATTTGAAAATCCGGACAATTCAGTAATCCGGATGGGTCCCGGTCCCGATCGATCCGGATTAACGACGCTCCACTGTACATTCATATATATAGTTTTTTTAAGTTGGCATAGAAACATATCTTTAAAAAAAATGCATTTAAGTAAAAAGATGTTTCATACAAAGTTGCTTGGTTTTAAGACGCTAACAAAATGACAACATTTATTTTTTATTTAGTGGACGTCTCTATGGTCATCTCAAGTATAGCACCACAGTTGAGACGTACTAAGTCTGACTATGAAACTGGCTCATTGACTCCACCATAAATCAGGTTATATTTTCATGCGTCGTTTCTTAATTTAGTACTTAATTCATTACAAGTCAACTATTACCATTTGAACGACTATTAGCAAAAATAAAAAGTAAACATCATGGAGAATTATGTGTCGCAAATAATAGTTCTCAGGGATCCTTAAATGCAGGCACACGCACGGCAAAGATATGAATAGCTCTTCGTTATAATAAGTTAAGTACTGACCTACGTTTCTTTTTTTATAAAAATTATAATAATATTTATTATACGAAAAGAAGTTGTAGAGAAATAGTTTATATTATAATTTATATATTTATTGGTAGCTCAAGAGGTAGGCCTATACATTACCGGATTGTTTTTAAAACATAAACTATTAATCTTTTGATTGGGACATATCCTAAATTAATTTCTAATTACATTTTGATTGTGGCTGTTCAAAAGTTAAGTTAGTCTGTAAGTAATGTATAATCAGTTGGTTTAGAAAGTGAACGTTATATAGTCTTGACAAATAAGTAAATATAATTTATGAGTAATGTTTGTTGAATGTTACCGAAAACTTTTTTTTCCAACACACTCCCATTACGAAGGGATAAACTAAACTACTATATCTATGAATAAATTAAAGAAACATTAAAAAACTAATAAAAAGGTACAAATAAATATTCCTTACTCATTCCGTTCGTCCTATATTGCTCGCGTGCTAGCGAGCCATCTACTCACTTGTTCACGGCCCGTCGTGAACTTCACGGCCACAAATTAGACAAATGCTTCCCAAAAAATCCAATCAACTTGACTAATGGAAGCGCCCTCATTAACATAACCACTTCAATTAACAAGTTAAAGTTAATTGATATTGTTGGCTGTTGCCGTGATTTATGGGAAACACTTTCCTTTGCCAGTTTTTTTTTTTAGCGCCACGTCTTACTACCCGTTCGGTTTGTACACTCTCTGACAGTTCTAATCAGGGGAATGATTATGTGTGTGTTTGCCTTAAAAAAGTATTGTACTTCACGAAAAAATTGAAAATGTGAAAAAAAAGGGTTAAAAAATTAAATCTAATCAAATTAAATAAGAGGATAGACAGTGTAAAATTTGTAAAAAGGATTAAAAAGGTAAAGCAGTCAAAAAGACAACGAGGGAAAAAGAGTAAAAAAAAATCGTAAATAGGTTAAAAAGGGCTAAAATTTCAAAAAGGATAAAAGGGGAAAAGGGATAAGAAAGGGTAGAAATAGTAAAATAGCAAAAAGGGTAAAATGGTTGAAATGGGTAAAATTTTCTTGGAGGGTAAAAAGGGAAAAAAGGTTAAATGGGGGAAATTGATAAAAAAGGGTAAAAATTGTAAAAAGGGAAAAGTGCAAAAAAAGGTAAAAAGAGTAAACGGGGTACAAGTGGTAGCTACAAAGTAGTAAAAAAAATGTTTTATTAATAGTATTTACTTTCCACCCTTTTCGGCCATTTTATACTAATGCCCTTAATAGCATACTTTTTTCCCTTAGTAGCCTTTTTCCCCTTTTAGAGCCTTTTAATCCGGTTTACAATGTCTACCATTTTACTTACCATTTAAAAAATTGATTAGACTTATTTTTTCATCCTTTTTGCCATTTTAAAAATCTTGTTACTATTTTTACCACATACTATTCATCCTGGGTACTTCATGCCAGTAAGGTTGATAAGGAAGAACAAACAAACAAACTTCAGAATGAAACCAAGAATAAAACGTGTTGAGAAGTGATTTAAGAGTCCTTAGTGGATCTGGCTCATTTAGTAATAAAAAATAAACTTTTCCTTCATCACAACTCCTACAATCCTGAAACACGCTTCGGTGGCTGTATGGTCTAACGCGCTAATCTCGCAGTAGACTAGACTGCCGAAGATGGGGAGATTGGGGTTTGATCCCGGTTGGGTTTATTGAGGGTGTATTTACCTCAATAGTTTTCCACTCTCCTATCCCCGTCTTCAGCAGTCTAGTCTACTGCGAGATTAGCGCGTTAGACCATACAGCCGCCAAAGCGGATCACGATCAATAATTGAAATGATTAATTATTATAGCCAAACTAACCTAGCTATAAGGTTTTTTTTAACTTTACTTTTAAAATAATTTCCCCCATTATTTTTGTAAAATATGTTTTAAGTGTCTTCCCAGCCCCCGCCCCCCAAATACAATTCAAATGAAGCCGAAAGAAAAATAAATATTGCCCTTTTACCTTTTAGAAATGAATAAAAAAAAGGGTAGAGGGTGGTGTCAAGGCACCCAAGTGTCAGTATATTTGCTTCAGGGCCCCCGAGGTCAGAGCTCTTTCTCCTAATTACCTGAACAAGGGTCGTTGAGAACAAACAGACCTGGGTCAGGTTAGGTAGGCTCACCTTTTGGGAATACAGGGTGACACCCAACAAAAAAAAAACACGCTTCTTAAGAATTACGTTAAAATACTATTAGTTCTGTTTAGAGTCTGTATTTAGATTAAAGGTCATGGACCACGGCTTTTTTTTAAACGATGTAGAAGGAATTTAAAGGAAATAAGCTCGCATTTGCTTGTAGGAAAAATGTTATAGCACTAAAGAAAGAAAATACAAAGTTCATTTATATGGGATTCGAAGCATAGCCGCCAGGATCAGATGAACTAACTCTGGAAGTTTTTTTATCGTTAAAGTTAATTTCATTACAGATATTTAAAGTTAATTTTATGAACCAGTTTATTAGATCAGCACATGACTTACGAAACAACTTAACTCTAAAATAGATACAACAGCCAGTTCCCTAGTTATTAATGCGTCAGTATTTAAGGGTGAACCTAAATTTTACAAATTATATTTTCTTAAAGCTGTACTGAGAATTAAATTTGGGATCTTTATCTCAGTAAGCAGACGAGCTACCGTCTGAGTTATGTTATCAGGTAGGATTAATTTTTTTTTTTTTTTTGCGCCGTGTCTTA